>JAEUYN010000259.1:0-118836 GCA_018257835.1 Euura lappo | reverse complement strand
TTTTTTTTTTTGGTGGTGGCATAGACACACACACTACGCTCATGGGATAGGGGGTGGGAGTGTTATATATACAAAGCCGCATTCACCTGCTGCTCATTCCGATCCAAACAATCCAAGTAATTCAGCGTGAATTTTCAAAAACAGTTTCAAGTCATGGATAACATTTATATCAAACACGTTGAGTCGATCGAGCAGGGCTATGTTTTGTTACGTGATCTCGGTACATTGGAAGAGCGTCGGGAGTACATCGCACGCTTGAAAACCATGGCGCAGAAAAGCATCGCAACATTCACCCGCATTCTCACGGATCCGGAACATAAGTGTGTGGGCAAGAAGAGCCAAGTCCAAAACGCTATTTCACGTCTGAAATCGTTCATCGCGAAAATCCACGGGCTCGTTGGTGAAATTGTCGGTGGTGGTGTCGATGCAACGAGCACTCCCCGCATTGAAGATCGCGTCCAATGGGACGATTTGGACAACGCGTTTCAACGCAGAATTCGCACGGGGGTGATCACTAATCTATTGCATCGAGATTTGGCCGCGTTTCTAACCGACGTTGGAGTGTTAACGGCGAAGTACATTACACCGATCATAGCAAGCTGCGGTAACATCAAAGTCAACATGATATTATCGTGTAAGTTTGAGAATGTGAAGGACGACAACATCAGCGTCGAAGTCAAGTCATTTCAAACGCGAAACTACACGATTCTCCCAGCAACCACCCCGGACTGTTGGTCCGCTGAGATGCGGAACAGCCTTCTTGTTGCGGTTGAGGATTTCGAGCAGCGTGATTCGGGGTGGAGTATGCTTGAAATCATCAACGCGATCGTATGCATCAACCGCTATGCGCCGCTCTCCGCGGGGCTCTCAACATTCACACCGCTACCCCGAGCCATCCAGCTGAAGAAGGCGGTCGTAAACGTTGAAAACGACGACGAACGCTGCTTGCTATGGTCCGTCGCTGCAGCCTTGTTTCCAAACACCACTAACCCCAGCAAGATGTCCAGCTACGCCAAACGCATCGAGGAGCTAAATTACGAAGGTATCCAATTTCCCACAAGTTTGTGTGATGTAAAGAGATTTGAGAAATTAAACAATTTGAGAATAAACGTGTATGGTATTGAGTCGGAGACTTTTGGAAAAAATAACGCAGACGGCGGTAGCGTTATTATACCGATATACTTGAGTAAAAATTCTCCAACTGATTTGAGTCGAAAAACGATTCATTTATTGATGATTGCGTGCGAGGAGGCTGATCATGAGGATGAGCAAGCTGATTTGACCAATTTCACGCTCAGATTCCACTTTGCTTTCATCCGTAATCTTTCGCGCTTGGTGAGCAAGCAACTGTCGAAACATAACGGTAAAACGTTTTTGTGCGACAGATGCTTGTGTCACTTTTCGGCTGAAAATAGATCGTACGAGAAACATGTAGAGGATTGTGTGCGGCTCAATACCGTTAGAATGGAATTTCCCCAAAAGACCAGCTTGGAATTTGAAAAATTTCGCAACAAAATTGCTGTACCATTCGTCATTTATGCGGATTTAGAGTGCATTCTGAAACCCACTGCTGCTGCTGATGGGTCTCAAGAACATATTCCGCACAGTGCAGCGTACTACGTGCATTGCACGTACGACAAAACTCTGTCGGGATATGTAAACGCTCGTGGTCCAAATTGCATCGATTGGTTCGTCAATCAGCTTCGTGAATTAGCAATTAAATTAGAGTCACGCTTTAGGAATATAGTCCCGATGAAACCGCTTGATCAGGCGCAGCGTGATCGTCACATTCGTGCAAAAAATTGTCATATCTGCGAAAAGCCGTTCTCTGCCGAGGACAAAAAATGTCACGATCACTGCCATTTCAGCGGCTTCTATCGGGGTCCTGCTCACAATCAATGTAATTTGAATTATAAAGACACACACACCATTCCGGTGGTGTTTCATAATTTTTCAGGGTATGATTCCCACTTTGTGTTGAAATCTCTTGCGAAATCTTTCCCCGGTGGGACAACTTTGTTGCCTATCAACAAAGAAACCTTTATATCATTCACGAAGAAGGTTGAGGGTACGTCGATGGAATTGAGATTTATCGATTCATTCCGATTTATGGCTAGTGGTATAGAAAAATTAGCGTCATACATCAACGCCGCGGACAAGCGGATAACTCGTACGTTCTACAACGATCGCGAGGAATTCGAATTAATGACGCGCAAAGGTGTTTTCCCATACGAGTATATCGACAGTTGGGCGAAGCTCAACGAATCTGATTTACCGGATAGAACGTGTTTCTATTCGCAACTCAACGATTCGCACATCACCGACGCCGAATACGTGCATGCAAAAAACGTGTGGACCAAATTCAATCTGACTACCTTGGGCGAGTATTCGGATTTGTATTTGAAAACGGACGTACTTTTACTTGCCGATATTTTCGAGAATTTTCGCGATAGTTGTATGAAAACGTACAAGTTAGACCCTCTACACTATTACACTGCGCCGGGGCTAGCCTTTGATGCCATGCTCAAGTTTACGGACGTGAAACTTCAACTTTTAGACAATCCGGAGATGATATTGTTTGTTGAGCGTGGCATCAGGGGTGGCGTGGCGCAGTGTTCGAACAGATACGCCCGCGCCAACAACCCACATATGGGGCCGGAGCACTACGATGAGAGCAAAGAGGAATCATATATCATGTACTTTGACGTGAACAATTTGTATGGTGCTGCTATGAGCGAGCATTTGCCGCGTGACTCATTCGAATGGGTGGATAACCACGAGAACATCGATGTAAAGTCCATTCCGGACGATTCACCGATTGGCTATCTACTGGAGGTCGATTTGGATTACCCGGTAGAGCTTCATGAGCTGCATAAGGACTTACCGCTCTGTCCCGAACACTTCACGCCTCCAGGAAGTAAAGTCCCCAAACTTGCGACGACGCTTCTACCCAAAACCAAATATGTTTTACACTATCGTAACTTGAAACAGTGTTTGGCTTTGGGTATGAAGTTGACTCGCGTCCATAGGGTTCTCAAGTTCGCGCAATCTCCATGGTTGAAGCCATACCGGGTGATTTCGTCGATGGTCACCACGGGCTCGTCGACACATACTCGAACGTACGCCTGCGGGTATGCAACCGAGGGTACACGTCGTGATCCGAGAGCTTTCGGTCGATACGACGATCGATGAAAGGCTCGTCCCACGGCACGACGGCTTTGCGGCGAGCTGTCAGGTGTTCGGGAGCCACTATGTGAATTGGCCGTGATATTTATTGGTTAGGTGCGAATTTTTAAACCGGATAGGTTGACAGCTGATTGCGTGATCGAGCGATTAACCCATTGAGAAAAAATCAAGTGTCGAAGTTACGACCCCTGAGAGGTTAGGATGCCTCTGTGTGGTCGCTGCATCGGTGATGAACCGATTTCGCAAAATCGAGTGTCGGAGTAACGACCCCTGAGAGGTTAGGATGCCCCCCGGTGAGCCGCATAGTAAACGTTTCGCGGTATCAGTGATCATCGCCTCTCCATTCATAAGTCATCGAAATGTGGATGAACCGATAACAGGTACGACAGTAATCAATTATTCAACTATTTATTTATTTATTTATTTATTTATTCATTTTTTTTTTATTTCACTATTTCAAACGCCGAAGCTCTGTCTCGTTGCTGTTTATTTTGAGCGGTGGATAAAATGTCGTTTGACAATCGATTCAATCAGTCTAACGTTTCTCAGTATCTCCGACTAATAATTTTTTTGCTTTCCGCAGCTCACAGCAGCGATATGAAAGGCAGCGTCTACGACCCGTGTCCTATCCAACATCTTACCCGCCCGCCAAACTGGATGAGCATAGCATAAAATCCCACACCCATATCGTCTCCCTGCAAGATGTAATCTCATCGTACGGAGACTCTGCGACAGACAGAAGTTATGCCACCTAAACTCTGCGGATCCTCACGGTACCACAACGATCAATCATCTCAGAAATAACCAATGTTTCAGCCGTTTATCTCCATGATCGATTCCATTTTTCAGCGACTCCGAGCAACCAATTTTTCCTTTCCACAAGTGCAAGCAGCGGAGGGGAAATTACGGGCAACGTTCTGCATCCTTTTTTCAAAGTCTTTTCTTCTCGGCGCAGTGGATCAACATCACATGAGTGTTCATACTCCCCTTACTCTCCTGCAGGATGCATCCTCATGACACCGGAGACTGCGGCCATGACAGTACAGGTCGTGTCGTTCAAGTTCCTGGGATCCTCATGGTACCACGATGATTAATTATCTGCAGTCAATTTCACCGATCGATTAAATTCGGCTCTTATTAAATAATCACTTTCCGCTTTCCGCAGGTCACACCAGCGATGTGAAAGGCAGCGTCGACGACCCGTGTCCTATCCGACATCTTCCTCGTTCGCCAACGAATCTGAATAATTTATGTACGACGTTGGCTATGGTTGCTCACGTCACGGACCTGAAACGACTGAATCGGTATTCAGAAATGTGTATATCACACAAAGATAATTATTTAGGAACTACTGAAATAATCTTCCTTATGGTTGTCTAACCAGCCCCCCAACTGGGCGTATGAATTACACTCGTCGGCAGGCTTGCTTTGAGAAAATTATCTTCGGTAACTTTGTAACGTCATCGATTATTTCACCTTGTTCGTCGGTACAGGGTCCGTGGGACCTTCCGTAGGCTAGTTTGGGTCTTGTGCCCCTCCGCCACAGCCTCTCAGTGGATTTTGCACTCGTTGAATTGTATCGCATCGAATTTCAAGCAGTAGAATTAGAAATTGTTGCATTGTGTTCAGAATGGGACCAGAGCTAGGTCTACGGTATTATTACGCCTGGCTTTCTGGTGCAACCTAAAATGTTACTTTTGAGTCGTTGATTGCTAGGATAACTGCTTAGCTCTAGTCTCTTGCTCACAAATTTTAATTCTTCGAGTCAAAATTCCTTCGACCCGGGTTTGAAACGGTACCTTCGCATTTGTACTGCGACGCCTTGTCCAATTAGACCACCGAGGGGCTCAAGGAATCTTTCTTGAAACTTGTATTATTGTATACTTGACACGTCATTGCCCCAACTGTCAGATGTTTGTTTTGGTAGACTCTATCGTTCGCTATCTTCACATTCTCAATTTAGAATTTATCGGATCATGCGAACCAAATTCATTAATTATTAGTACCCACCAAGGATTTTTGTCAAGGATTTCTGATTTTTCTATACGTTTCTTTAGGTAACACCAAGGTTTGCACGCTCAAACAGAGGAAGAATTCTCTCCTTGGTGGGTACTAATAATTAATTGATTTGTTCCGCCTGGTCCGATAAATTCAAAATTGAGAACCACAAATAACCAATCGTTTCGGAGTCTTAAAAATATACAACAGATTCAAAATTGAATCAACACTACAATCCCTGGCCTTAAATTTACTTGATAATTCCGATCCGAGAATACATTTCGTTTTGTAAATGAGCGACGACGACACAATTATTATGAATTTACTCAAAATATCACAACTGATATTACTGCAATATTCAGGAATGATTGTATTTATGCTACGAATGAAGTAATTCATAATTAAAACAATAAATTCGGTATGAAACTTTATTAACAATTCTCCCATAGCCATACTACAATTTAGAGCAGAGTGTTTGTATCAGAGGTTTGTCTATGACCCAGAGAAATAATTCGTTGATTTCAGGGGAGATTTCGGTGAATTTTTTGCCAAAAATAGGTTTTCTTAATTCTTATGATATTAAAAAGAGGTGTATAAAAAATATCCTTGTTTTTCAATAATGGTAGTATGGGTCGTGCCAAAAAATGTCATTTCCCTGCGACGAAAGTGCAATAGTGCAAGGAATTTTTGGCTGCGGTGGGCAAAATCTTCTTTGCAAGATTCCTTGCGCTTACACTTTCATCGTAGGAGGCTGAATTTTTTTTTCACAGGCCATGCCACCATTATTGAAAAACCGCTGGAAGGATTTTATTTTACGACCTCTAATAGCGATGTTCAAAATTTCACGAAAGTCTTCCCTGAATGTGTCGATGGGTTTCAATGAAATGATTGGAATTAACTCGAATTTACTGAATAATAGCTGAGTATTGATGGAATTGAATTGATAGTGGCTCGCACAAATTATCCTGAATGTGTTTGAAAATGCTAAAAATTTGCAAATATCAACTTGCATGGGAGTGAATTATCGAGGATTGTTGGAAAAAAAAATCGAACTCAACGAATTAGGGTGCCAGTTTTGAATGCTGAATTAAATTGAGGCGAATTATCCGAGGTTATTGGGGACAGGCTCAAAATTCTGAACGACTATGCGCTGAAAGGTCATGATTCCGAATTAAAATGTACCGAAATAATGTTTCGCACGGTTTTTTCCAGCAAGCATTCGGTAAAACTGTGCAAAACTCTTATTTCGGTACTTTGAATTCGGAATTATGACTTTCGGTTACTTTGAAATTCGGAATTATGCCATTCGGTACTTTTAAGTTAGGAATTATAGCCTTTCGGCGCATAGTCGTTCGGAATTTTAAGAATGTATTGGCCGTACAATCTCGACCAAAAATGATTTTCGTCGGCAAATTGAGTACTTCATGTTAAGATAGAAATCGGAAACAAATCATACATGATAAAGATGATAAGAGTATTCATTTTGAATAATAATAATGCATGAAAGTTATCAATAGATTGTAATAACGTTACCAGAAAATTTGTTGATAACAATTTATTGATAACTTTTGGGCATTATTATTATTCGAAGTTAATACTTTGATCGTCTTGATTGTGGTTGATTTTTTCCCGATTTTTAACTTATCCCAAAGTACCTAATGTCGTCGACGAGAATCACTTTTGGTTGAGATTGTACGGCCACTACATCCTTAAACCCGTCCCCTCCTATTAGTTATCCCCGCCACCCCCACCCCGTATCAGTACGACGAAGCTGCATCCTGTGGGCACGGGACATGAACGTGAAAATTCATGCGACATTCAACTGCTCTGGCGAACGAGGAAGATGTCGGATAGGACACGGGTCGTCGACGCTGCCTTTCACATCGCTGGTGTGACCTGCGGAAAGCGGAAAGTGATTATTTAATAAGAGCCGAATTCAATCGATCGGTGAAATTGACTGCAGATAATTAATCATCGTGGTACCATGAGGATCCCAGGAACTTGAACGACACGACCTGTACTGTCATGGCCGCAGTCTCCGGTGTCATGAGGATGCATCCTGCAGGAGAGTAAGGGGAGTATGAACACTCATGTGATGTTGATCCACTGCGCCGAGAAGAAAAGACTTTGAAAAAAGGATGCAGAACGTTGCCCGTAATTTCCCCTCCGCTGCTTGCACTTGTGGAAAGGAAAAATTGGTTGCTCGGAGTCGCTGAAAAATGGAATCGATCATGGAGATAAACGGCTGAAACATTGGTTATTTCTGAGATGATTGATCGTTGTGGTACCGTGAGGATCCGCAGAGTTTAGGTGGCATAACTTCTGTCTGTCGCAGAGTCTCCGTACGATGAGATTACATCTTGCAGGGAGACGATATGGGTGTGGGATTTTATGCTATGCTCATCCAGTTTGGCGGGCGGGTAAGATGTTGGATAGGACACGGGTCGTAGACGCTGCCTTTCATATCGCTGCTGTGAGCTGCGGAAAGCAAAAAAATTATTAGTCGGAGATACTGAGAAACGTTAGACTGATTGAATCGATTGTCAAACGACATTTTATCCACCGCTCAAAATAAACAGCAACGAGACAGAGCTTCGGCGTTTGAAATAGTGAAATAAAAAAAAAATGAATAAATAAATAAATAAATAAATAAATAGTTGAATAATTGATTACTGTCGTACCTGTTATCGGTTCATCCACATTTCGATGACTTATGAATGGAGAGGCGATGATCACTGATACCGCGAAACGTTTACTATGCGGCTCACCGGGGGGCATCCTAACCTCTCAGGGGTCGTTACTCCGACACTCGATTTTGCGAAATCGGTTCATCACCGATGCAGCGACCACACAGAGGCATCCTAACCTCTCAGGGGTCGTAACTTCGACACTTGATTTTTTCTCAATGGGTTAATCGCTCGATCACGCAATCAGCTGTCAACCTATCCGGTTTAAAAATTCGCACCTAACCAATAAATATCACGGCCAATTCACATAGTGGCTCCCGAACACCTGACAGCTCGCCGCAAAGCCGTCGTGCCGTGGGACGAGCCTTTCATCGATCGTCGTATCGACCGAAAGCTCTCGGATCACGACGTGTACCCTCGGTTGCATACCCGCAGGCGTACGTTCGAGTATGTGTCGACGAGCCCGTGGTGACCATCGACGAAATCACCCGGTATATCGACTTAAACACCGACATGCGGAAACAGTCGAAAAACGAATTCGACAAAAATTTCTACAAACTGATGAATAATGCGGTGTTTGGCAAGACCATGGAGAATGTTCGCAAACACAGGGACGTTAAATTGGTGTGCAAATGGGGTGGTCGGGACGGTGCGAAGGCCCTTATCGCGAAGCCAAACTTCCATAGCTGCTACATACTGGGTTCCGATCTGGTTATCATCGAGATGGAGCGTGTAAGGGTCAAATTCAACAAACCCATCTATATCGGGACTGCAATTCTCGATTTGGCTAAGATCATATTGTATAATTTTCACTATGGGTATATCGGTTCGAGGTTTACCAACGAGCAGGCCAAACTCCTCTACACCGACACAGACAGTTTAATCTATTATTTTCGAGTCAAAGACTTTTACGCCACCATGAGACGTGACGTTGACGCGTACTTTGACACCTCCGATTATCCCCCCGACAATCCCCACAAAATACCGTTGCGCAATAAAAAACGTCTCGGGTTCATGAAAGATGAGAATAACGGGAGAATCATGATTGAATTTGTGGGGTTGCGTGCGAAGCTGTATGCATTTAGCACGATGGGAGGTATACAGAAACGGGCGAAGGGTATTAAAGGTGCAACATTAAGACGTATCCAACTGGAAAACTTCAAAGACTGTTTGTTCAATTACACAACTTTGACGAAAAAACAATGTATAATTCAGAGTAAACGACACAAGGTGAATACAGTTTTGCAAAATAAAATAGCCCTGAGTTGGACGGATGACAAACGACAATTGCAACCGGGTCAAACCGACACCCTGCCATGGGGTTTCAAGCGAGCGAATTGAGGAGTTTGAATGCACGCAGCTATGACACGTCACGCGTCTCACGTCTCAAAGTGTCACGTCTCAAAGTCTCGCATCTCAAAGTCTCACGTCTCACAGTCTCACGTCTCAAAGTCTCACGTCTCACGTCTCAAAGTCTCACGTCTCAAAGTCTCACATCTCACGTCTCAAAGTCTCACAAAGTCTCACGTCTCACAGTCTCACGTCTCAAAGTCTCACGTCTCACGTCTCACGTCTCACGTCTCAAAGTCTCACGTCTCACGTCTCAAAGTCTCACGTCTCAAAGTCTCCAAGTCCCACGGCTCCAAATCTTAAATCTCAAAATCTGAAAATCGCACCTGCGCGCGCGTGTTTTTTTTTTCTCTAGTTTATAAAAAAGTTATTGTAGTTTCGAAAAGTTTCAGAAATTTCAACTTTTTTCAAGTTTTTCACAGTTTTGAAAGGCGGATCGCAGCATCCGTATTTACATGTGTAAGGTATAGGAGAATTCTGGAAAACTTGAAAAAAGTTGAAAAAAGTTGAAAAAAGTTGAAATTTCCGAAACTTTCTGAAACTTTTCGAAAAAAAGTAAAACCTCATTGTACAAACTAGTATTAAGATTACTTTAGGTTGTATATAAGAATAAACAAGGTGTATGTATGTATAATATTCATTTTATTGTCATTAAAAGATACATATTTTTCATCAAATGTCTGATTTATTTATCCAACTGTTGTGTGAACTGTCGAATCCCAACCACTTCACATATAGCTGATTGCCACGTTTGCGGAGGACCTTTTCCACAAGATAACCATCGGGGTATTGCACCCTGCTGAGCTCCAACTCGTAAAACCCACCCTCAATGGGTTGCTGCAGGTAGTCGGTGAGTTTGTAGGTAGGCGGATTGGTATTTTTCACCTCGCTAACGGTGAAGATCTCCGTCGTCCAGTTTGGGGTATAACCCTTCTCGAAAACATTCTTGTATTTACTGATTCGGACCTTGTCGCCGACTTTGAATTTTCGCTTCAGACTGCTCCTCTTAATCTGTCGCGGCTTGTAGACACTTCGATACAGCTGTTTTTCATTGGATGCGGTGACGTTTTTCGGCTTCATCCTGATTGTCCGATGTTTCGTATTGTTGTAGGATTCGATTAATTTGGGAAGAATATCGAGCCATTTGTAGGAGCCTTGGAGAGTGAATTGCTTCCACATTTTATTTTTCAGCGTTCGATTGAAGCGTTCGCATATGGATGCCTTCAAGTTGCTGAATGTCGAGTACATATTTACACCATGATGTGCCATGAGAGCTTTGAATTCTTTGTTGTAAAATTCTTTGCCCTGGTCGACGTGTAGATGTTTCGGCACACGACCCCGAGCCAGCACAGATTTCATAGCTGACGTCACATCCGAGGCATTTTTGCTCTTGATTGGCACACCCCAGGCAAATTTCGAGAATATATCAATAACCGTGAGGAGGAATTTGTGGCCTTTGTTGACACCCGAGTAGGCTGACATATCGACAAGATCGGCTTGCCAAGTCTCGTCCAAGCCACGTATATCCACAAAACGTCTGGGATAATTACGTCTGGCTGGCCTATGAAGTTCATTCGCTATTGTCTCTTTCATGTCAACCGACATCTCTTCGAGCCCGCACTCACTGTTTCTTTTGATCAACCACCAATTGCATGCCAACGATAGTTTCACCCAGTAAATTCACATCGTACCTCAATTTTTCAATACACGGAGAAAAATCCCCCGGTTCAGATTACCGAACTTCTTAGGTACAATATTTACGGTAACGAGTACTAAAGTTTTGGTTACATTTATAAATGTGTATGCCTCGAAGTACTATCGTCAGAGTAAAAACTACGCAAAAGCTACCGTATTTCCTACTGATGTCATTTGCACATATTGTACCGAAATTTTAGTAATGCATTCTTGTTGCATAGCTCAGCTAACTAGACAGAGACGAGCGCACGGGATACCGATAGATAGTAAGTTCTACCACTCAGCGTGGCAAATCGTAACTAACCCGGTCGGTAATAGTACCGTAGATTCGGTATATTCTGCGAGCCGATCTTGTGATGTTTACTAGTCTACGCTGTTAACACTGGTTCGCACGAGTTCGCACGGGTTTGGAGGGAAACTTACCGAAGTGCGTGGTGAATTTTACCGACGCTGCGGTAGAAAGACTAATAAATCAGTTGAGTTTCCTGATTATTTGGTATCCTTTACGAACTCGTGATTGTCAACACGTTTTGCGCGGTAAAATAGTACGTGGTTAGTTCAGTGTACGGAAACTTCAGTAGTTCGGTCTGTTCAGTTCAGTCTCAATGCAGCATGGCGGCTCAACACGAGACCGGTGCGCTTAACGGGAATATTTCTCAGCAGCTATTCACAGAAAATGAAGAGAATATTGGTGTACCGGCCTACTTTACTTCATTTCTGAAGCTCGGATCTGGTAAGTACAATTTCAACCCTCCTGTCAAATGTGTTTTTGTCGTTGTTCCCGGTTTATGATGAGGTTATGTATAATTTCTTCAGCGCAATATATCCATCCGGATGGAACTCTTCCTGATGGTTCGGTCGCCAAAACTGATGGAGCTACAGAAATTGTGAACTTAGACTCACAAGCGTGCTTTAAAAGATCTGGTAATTATAATTTAACCGTCAACCTTCCATTCGTTTGTGTTTTGGGCGTTATTCCCTATTTACGATGAGATTATACCATTTCATGATACATCAGCGCAGTATATCCCTCCGCAAGGAAGTATTTCTGACGGTTCGGTCGCAAATTGTGAGGGAGGTATACAAATCCAAAGCTTGAACACTCAAGAGCCCGATGAAAGTAATAACAGTACTGAGAAATCGGAAATACATAAAAATCTAAGGACGTCTCAAAACATCACCGATGTTTGGGCATACCTGAAAGGAGTGTCACATCGGTTTCGAAGCAATCTCAAACAACTTCTTGAAGATGACCTAAGAGGCCGAGAATTTTTATACTCCTTCTGCAATGTGGGCAAAGTAGACTATTCATTGATATCGAATTTACTCGTCGACAGTGAAGTAAAAGATAATCCTGATAAAAGGTATTCGAACGTTGGCCATTTGACTAAATTTACTAGTTCATTCAATTACTTCTTTCTCACGGTTGATGTTGTTACAGAATCCCAAGAGATTTATTCTTAAACTGGGCCCACGATCTCGTATTACTCATTCCTTCTACCAATTCTGAAGTATGGTATAGAGCTTATAGTGGAACTAGTGACGGCCGGCAAGCTCCTGGTGGTGTGCTGTACCAAAAGTATGCTAATAGGCGCAAAACCTATCACAAGATTGGTTTACTGACGTCACAGAAGAAACGAGCTGTTCCAGGTAGATTCTGCTTTTGTGCTATTCCATGTTTAACACACATAATTCATGTGAATTCAGTTAATGTATTTTCAACTGTGTATAACAGCAGATCCTAAGGCAATCGATATCAATCCACCAGTTGCCCAAGTAGATGACATTCGGTGGCTAGAAAATAACGACGAGCCACGACAAAACGTTATTGATAAATGGATAGCCACGCAGTCCTATAGGCTTGAAGTCATTGAATCTCTAGGTATTGAGGGTTACGTTCAACGTTTCCAAGCGTTGAAACGCTCGGATGGATACGTATTGGTAACTAGCACTATTGTTTGGAATATTTGCAGTAATGTAATATACAGCAAAAATAATTCAAACTAAAATTTCAGTATGATATTGACTTCGATACCACGTATCCATGCTGTAAGGATAACATGTTCACTAAATGGCCCCGCACTGCCAAAGGAATAATTGACTTTGCGAAAAAATCAACAAGTCCGGAAGTACTGAATTTTCTGCATATTCACAGTGCACTCATTTGTGAAGGTATTTTATTTATATAATATTCTGGGATTATCAGGACATCATAATATGACAAGTGTTTCCTAATATAAAACGATTTTCTGACAGGTAAAATCGAAGTCCTAGCTTTCTTGATTCTTCCACTGCTACTGGGGTCAGTGAGAGTGAAAACTACTACAGCCAATCACAAGAAACCATCAAGGACGGAAATTGCGGATTTATTCTTGCTCCATGCAGAGGTAAATATATTTCTGTGTAATTCATCTGTTGAATGTGAACGAATCGATATTGATAATATATTTATTTATCTTTCATACTGTCGATATAAAGTGAATCCTAAGTGACTCAAGTATTCCTTTTCAATTTTCAGACTCTGGAAGATCTACAGCTGAGGCTCCAAGCTCGAACAAAACGTTTGATGGAAAGTAAACAACATATTCAACCATTCCCAGTACTCTGCGGTCCAATCTCCAATTTGGTGAGCTCACGCGTTATGATAAATGCTATAGAATACAATGTATGTTCTCCAGTCAAAGCGATTGATTCATGTTTTAAATCAATCTTTGCATTAAATGCAAAATACCAAGAAGGGGCGTCGCATTGCTGGTTGTTCATCGAGAAATATATCTACGAATTCAATCGCCCAACTAAGAAATATGCAAGTGTAAATAGATTGATATGTGCACTGACTGCTTCCTTCGCGGAGAACCCACGTACTTAGGTCTGTTGACGGAAATCCGTACTGTCTCAAAGTATTCCTGTGTGATAATCGAGACTTATCACTTGAAGACTTATTTTACCAAAGTTCCTATACATAATTGCTAGTCACTATATTTAGCTGTAGTTTTTTTAAAGATTTTACTATTTTCTTAAAAGTTTATAATCTTTTGAGATGAAAAGTTATTTCAAACTGCGATTTTCCAAGGAAAGTCGTTATTGCACATGTTATACTTGAAGTACCTGTGTAGGTGAAAGTCACTGTATAGATAGATTCGTTATAGTGTGACTTATAGATAGAATTCTGAGAATATAGTCAATGATTGGAATAAGCAATCGATAAGAATTCTAAGAATTTTTAACTCTTTTGTTAAACCTAGTTCATATAAGTCTACGAGCTTGAATCAGGGAGGTACCAGTTATAGTAACTCACAGACGCGCGATTCAAGAAATTTTCTGGCCTACGTACATCATCAGAAAGTAAACATGAAGTGTTTCAAATGCAATATACCTTTTCAAAATTCAAATCACTTAATTTTACATCTCAAACACGATCATCACCTGAAACCAATCGATAAATATCAGTGTACAGCTGACTGTGGTCGTACATACAACTCACTAAATTCTTATCGGAAACATTTGAATGCTGTTCACTTGAACGAACCTGTCGCTTCTATGATTAACACTCTAGATGTGAACCGAGACGTTACCTGTAACGTTAGTGAAAGTTTTGAATTCCATGAACATGAAATTGAACCGGAAATCGTACCTGTTAACGACGAAACTAATTCTGATCGCTGTGAATTACAAGTAAATAATACAGCCAACACTTTGCAGCTAGAAGCTGAATCGTTAGTTATGACTCTGTATAGTGAACCGCACGTGCCGAGAAGAATCGTTCAACTCGTAACAGAAAGTGTATCATCATTTTTCGAAAATGCCGTTATTGCGTCAATCAAAGACAAATTGCACACTAATTTTAATCTTCCGGAAAATTCGCACAGAACTGAAATACTAGAACAGATTGATACGATCATAGATTCCGTACAAAATCCGTTTATAGATTTGTCGTCCGAGTATAGGCGATTAAAAATGATGGAAAACAGTCATAAATATACTCCGCCAGGCACGTACACTATTGGCGAAGTTCTATTGGAAAAGAAAAATTGTGGAAAGGAAACTGTCAAACCAGTGCTCGTTACAGGCAAAGTTATTTCACTTCGAGTTCAATTAAAAGCGGTTTTAGAAATACCTGGGTTAGTAATCGAAATTAAACAATACCTGCAGGATCTACAGAGCGATAATTCCAAACTTAGCAACTTCGTTCAGGGTGATTTATGGAAACAAAAATCACAACATTTTGGTAACAAAACTGTATTTCCTCTGTACATCTACTTTGATGAATACGAAACAGGCAATCCTCTCGGTTCACATTCGGGAGTTAATAAATTGGGTGCAGTCTATGCGTCGATCGCTTGCATGCCACCAAAGTACGCCTCAACTATACAAAGTATACTCCTGGTTTTGCTCTTTTTCGCTCAGGATCGCAAAGATCACGGCAATAAAGCTATTTTCAAACCGTTACTTGACGAATTACATCTGTTAAGAAATGAAGGGATAACTGTAGTCACTGGCAACGGTGAAGAAACTATATATTTCTGTCTCGGTATACTTCTAGGTGATAATCTTGGATTCAATTCAATGTTGGGCCTCACCGAAAGTTTTTCTAGCAATTATTATTGTCGATTCTGTAAAGTGAAAAAAGAGAGGTGTCAGACCTTGTGCACAGAAGATCCCAATTTACTGAGGACTAAGAGTAATTATGCCAGTGATTTGGCACTAAATGATCCAAAAAAAACTGGAATCAAAGAATATTGCATTTGGAACGATCTTGAAGATTTCGATATGTGTGATAACCGATCTGTAGACCTGCCACATGATTTTGGGGAGGGTATTATCATCTACGTAATGTCAGCTATTATCAATGCTTTGATATTTCTTTTGAAGTTATTCACTCTGGACACTCTGAACTTCAGAATTCAAGTGTTTGATTACGGACGTTTGGAGTCGTCGAATAAATTAGTACGTACCATTACTTTACAATCAGCCAAAGAAGTTCGTATAAAAATGTCTGCATCTGAAGCTTTATGTTTTGTGAGGTATTTTGGTTTCATGGTTGGCGATTTAGTACCTGATGATAATCAATTCTGGCATTTATACATATTATTGAGACGGATAATTGATCTGACAACTGCCCCTCACATAACGTCTGCACAGATAGATACCCTAACTGATTTAATTTCAAAACACCATGAGCTGTATCGCAGACTTTTTCCTGAAAGAACACTCACGCCGAAATTTCATTTTGCGACTCATTATCCACGTGTAATCAAAGCAGTAGGGCCTCCAATTCACTATTCATCCCTCAGATATGAAAGTAGGCATCGTTTGTCAAAGCTGACAGCGAACGTTTCTTGTAGTCGTGTCAACATCATTCATACACTAGCTATCAAACATCAGTTACAGAGTTGTAATTTCGTTCAGAATAGTGGTTGGTCTCAGACAATAAAAACTGGTCCTTCACTAAATATTGATACCACTACGTACAATAAATATTTCAGGTGCATTACGTCTCAAAATGAAATAAATCACGTTACGTGGGTAGAATACCACGGGACGAAATATTTAGAAAATTCGATATTGATTTTAGAAAGAACAGGCAATCCTGTTTTCGGTCAGGTAACCGATATTTTTATGGTTGGAAACATCCCTTACTTCTTAGTCATTACATTGCCGTCGTGCAAATTTGACAGTCATTATTGGGGCTATGAAATAATCAACGATTCAAATATAGATCCACAAAAATGCTTGGTTTCTCTGAAAGCATTAGCCAACTCACGCCTGTGTAGTTTGTTACTTTTGAAAAAGTCAAAGACATACGTAACCACACGCTACGTTTTGTAATTTCGTCGGTTGCTTTGTTCCGAATTAAGTTGTTGCTTCATGATTTGAAAAATTGAATAAAGATAATGATCAAATTTCCCCTACCTATTTCGACTAATATGTATATATGGTAATGCCATGTCATGTTGCTTCTCAATCAATTAACGATTAATCAGAAGAAAAAAACCCAAGATTATAGATTGACGTTGAACCATTTCAGTTAAGAATATAATATGTATTTTTTTCTTTCTATTTGGAGTAAATAATATTCATAACATATATCAGTATATGATCGGTTGGCATATTATAACGAGAAGAGAACAAAACAAAAATAAGAATATAAGATACAAACGTTGATGTGCGTAGGCCAGAATATAAGATACAAACGTAAAAAAAAAATGAAACTCATCACTCGGGGGTAGCTCTGAGATAATTTTATGATGAATGTAATACAAATAATTTTGTCCAATATATGTATAAATAATTTTTTGATAAACCTTGTGTACAAAATGAAGAAAAAAGTATTACTATTCTTAAAACGAAAATTAAAGTATATATATTACTAATATACTCAGTATAGTATACTAGATCCTTTATAGATATAGATGAGATTGGGAGAGAAAGAAACAAATTCTATATATATTATAAGCAAAAATTTATATAATCAATTCAAAGTTGTTATGTGGATGTAGTACCTATATGTATACATAATATACATTATATATATTTATAGGTAGGTATGTACAACTGCCCAGAACTATGTTTGAAAAAAATGACATAAATGAAAATGTGTAACTTACAAGAAAAAACTATATATAAAAAAGAAAAGCAGTAGCCGATTCAAAATATAATTCGAAAAAATAAACGAGACGAAAGAAATTCAATGATTCAATAAATATCATTTCTTTACATTAAATATGCAATGGTGTGTGAAAAGAACAAAATGTTGATATACCTATTATAGTATATATACATGTGTAAGATCTGTATGTCTCTGTTATACTGTACTCATAATGTATGTAAATAGGTATAATCATATCATAATTGTTAAATACAGCTAAAACTAATGAAAAAATATTGAATAACAGATTTTTTATTCCTATGCCTTGCACGTCAAATCTACAGATCTTCTGGTACATTTTACCGAACTGGTGAGGTGCCTATATGGATAGAGTGTCTGTTCGGTTATTTATACCAAACACCTTGGTACTACATACGGATAGAATATGTTTGCTAGGACTGCACCCCGATCGGTAATCGCAAACATATGAACCGTTGAATTGACCTGGTCTTGTAGTAGTAGTTACTACACTGACTAGTACACGAGGCTTAAATTGAAGTAGCCCGATGAACCATATCACGGTAGTGATTTTAACTACATGGAGTTCGATAAATTGGTCCGTAGACTTGCAGTAGCATTCACCTCACTGACCAGTAGATAGTTCTTACGTTGTAGTAATTCTGACGCCCACGTTAGTTTTGCCACCGGATTTTGAGATACAAATTTTACCAATCAAATCAAGTGAGAGTTAACGCACAGGCACTCTATCCATATACGCACTTGTCATTTCGGTAATACTTACCTAAATTACGGTATTCTGAACCGGGGATTTTTCTCCGTGTACTCTCAGGCACGGATGTCAAAACATCGCGAATTTCTTTGTCATTTTTCGCGATTTTCACCTCAATGGCGTGAACTGCATCCTTGATAACGTTCTGGAGACTGTCAACTGCTCGCTGTACACGTATATTGAGAACTTTCAGGGATACGGCGTCATTTTCCTCCAGTGAATCGGCGATATTACACAATCGTTTGCTGGTTATATCGTACTGATTGTCGGCGGTGATCTTGAATCCCACGCCCGGAGGTCCGCGAATACCCGCTACACTTCTTACTTTTCCACCAGCCGTCAATTGACGACCGAATATGTCTATGCTCATTGCTCGACGGTCAATGCGTGAATGAAAATTTTATGCTTGCTCTCATGCTAATAAATGATTTTAGCCTCGCGCAACTCCTCAATAATCGAGACTATTTCGTTGGAATGGCTGGTATTTCCGGCCGCCTGTGACGCCATAAGTAGTCGAAGTCTGTCGATAAGCTCGTTCGGGTTATCCCAGTAAACATAATCCATACTCTGCCCCTCTTTACGCGCAATCTTATGCTTCGGCAGACCTCCACCCTTCTTTTTCGGTGATTCCGCGTATTGGGCGATAAAGTTCTTGTACTTTGCACTTTTCACATCTCTGCGAATGCTTTTATCCGCTTTGTAGCCGTGCCGATGGACGTTTGTCGCTACGACGATTTCAGCATAGTTTTTCTTGTCCTCGGTCTTGAGGATGGTGGTGTCGGGTGATTTTTTGAACAATAATTCAAGCAATCCAGGCGTTGCTTTGTACTTTTTACCGCCAACGTGCACCTGACTCGTGTCAAAGCTAATTTTCGAATCACCAATCTTCAATCCCTGCAGCAGCTGTCGGACGCCATATTTCTCATCCAACTCCGATCGATGGTCCGTCTCGAACATTTTCAAATACCGCCACACGGAATCCGTCGATTTCGGCTTTCTTATCGGTGTACTTGTGGTGGGTCGTGCTACAATTGTTTTGTCCCCATCGACGTCGTCGTCGTCGTCGTCGTCGTCGTCGTCGTTTGCATTCTGATCGTCCTCAATGTCGAAAAAAGCATCTTCATCCAGATAATCCGCTGCTGTCGATTCCTCGCCTTTTTTCATAGAAATATCCGGCTTCTCTTCTTTTTTCACCGATCCCGCGTCTCCCGATTCGGTTTTAATTTCCTGCTTTATCTGCTGCTGCTTCGATGTATCCACTAACTCCTGCAGCGGCGTCACCAAAGGTTTGAACATCTCCCCATTGCCTGCTCGGTTGTATCTTTATCCTTCCTAAGCATCTTATGTTTACGTCGTATCACCTCGCTAGCTTTCGCTATTTCACGCAACACATCATTGTGCTTACGAATCTGTTCGCTCTTCATGTTGCCACTCTGATTGTTGCAACTTGACTGCAAGTATTTCCATGCATCGGCATTAATTTATACTTATAAAGCAATCGAAACCTTTTCGATATCTCCCCGCGTTGATCTCGCTATCTTTGTCGATGAGAACGAAACTGTAATTGCCATCGTTCCAGCAGGCCGAGCAGAGATCTTTGAATTGTTGAAACGTCATGTCGGTCATGTCAAAAAAAAGAAAAAGGGTAAACGGCACGGTGAACTACTGCCCAACAGTGTGCGAGCGGTCTTCTGCGGCCCCTCAAATTGTGGCAAGACGAACGCTCTTCTCACGCTAATCACCCACGGCAACGGGTTGCGCTTTGAAAATGTGTACATCTACTCGAAATCGCTCATCCAGCCAAAGTATGAGTTTTTGCGAAAGTTACTCGAGCCGGTGGAGGGGATGGGTTATTTCCCTTTCGGTGAGCACGAGGAGGTGGTGAAACCAGAAGATGCGCGTCCCAACTCGCTGATGATTTTCGATGATGTAGCCTGTGAGAAGCAAGACAATATCAGAGCATACTTTTGCATGGGGCGTCATAGAGATGTGGACAGCTTCTATCTCTGTCAGACATACGCACGTATCCCAAAACATCTCGTGCGTGATAATGCAAATTTATTGGTGATCTTCAGGCAGGATGAGATGAATCTGAAGCACATTTACGCCGATCACGTGAATACCGAAATCGGGTTAGTTGGTTGGGTGGTTGGGTATGCACGTAAGAAGTGTGGAAAAGGTCTGGTGAATAAAATCATCAATAATCTCCCAGTCGAATTACACGTGCCGGGGTACCAGTACTGTGGGCCGGGGACCAAATTAGCCAAGAGATTGGCTCGCGGTGATCCCGGAATCAATCCGCTAGACGCCGCATGCAAACAGCACGACATTGCATACGATAAGAATCGATCAAACATCGCAGCGCGAAACGCAGCCGACAAAGTACTCGCCGAGCGAGCGTGGAGTCGTGTTTCAGCCAAAGACGCCAGTCTGGGCGAAAGAGCTGTAGCCTGGGCAGTGACCAACACCATGAAGGCAAAGTCTAAACTCGGTATGGGAATCATGCGGAGAACCATAAAGAAGAAGAAGAAGAAAAAGACAGGAAGGAGTTTGAGGAAACCCAAAAGTGGCGGCGTGAAGAAAAAGAAGACAATCACTCTGAAATCGGTCATTCAAGCAGCAAAGAAATCAATGAGACCCGGTCCCGGAGCCATTGAGTCGACGTTGGCTGGGGCCCGTATAGCGGCGGCTCGAGGGACGGTGCGTGTGCCTCGCGTTCTACCTGTTCCCAAGAAAATCGGTGGTTTCCTGCCTTTCCTGATCCCAATATTGGGGGCTCTCAGCGCCACAGGAGCCCTGGCTGGTGGCGCCGCAGGTATAGCGAAGGCGGTCAACGAGGCCAGCTCTAACAAACGTCAATTGGATGAGTCCAAGCGCCACAATTCAACAATGGAGGCGATTGCGTTGGGAAAAGGTTTATACCTGAAACCCTACAAGCAGGGTATGGGGTTGTACCTGGCGCCACCAAAAAACTAACAAAGCTGCCACGCCGAGCTCTCACCGACGCCGATTTACGCACCCACGCCAAGGAGATGAAAATTCCATATTTCCGCGGTGTATTCATGCGAAATGATTTACCCAATGGCGGTCCGAGAAAGCGTGAATCTGCAATTATCAATCTTGATGATAAAAATGGCCCGGGAACACACTGGGTTGCGTATAGGAAAACGGGCGATAAAGTCGTCTATTTCGATAGTTTTGGCGATTTACAACCACCCGAGGATCTTATGAAATATCTCGGTGTAGGCAGCGTAGAATATAATCATAGAAGGTATCAAGAATATGACACTGTGATTTGCGGACACTTGTGTCTCAAGTTTCTCAGTGGACAGCTATAAAATGAATGCAACGCATCGTTCCATCATTAGTCATGGCTGATTCGCTGACGTTGACGTTGTCCGGAGCATCCTCCACGCTGGAGACACGCTTTTTTCCGCCGATCGAGTTGTCGCCGTCGAGAGACTATGTTCTCGGGCTTGTCGAGCTCCTCACTTTTAATTCAATTCCCAATATCGACGTGGGCGGGAATAAGTTTTACATAAAACGAGCGAATAAAGAGGATAATGATGTTTTCATCATACCCACAGGTAGCTATGAACTCGAGGATATTGAACATTTTCTCAAAAAGATTCTTCCCAAAGATATTTCCCTCAGTCTGAAGGCCAATAACAACGAGCTGCACAGTGAAATTAGGTGTAATCATGCGGTGGATTTTCAACCACAGGATTCCATTGGTCGATTGCTGGGTTTCAAACCAAGTCTCCTCGGGGGTGGTATAACTCATAAATCCGAGTTACCCGTGGCTATACTCAAAATCAATGCCTTACGCGTCGAGTGCAATATAACGACGGGTGCGTACATAAACGGAAAACGTGCTCATACGATTCACGAATTTTTTCCCACCGTTCCGCCCGGATATAAGATTGTGGAAGTGCCGACCAACGTCATTTACCTACCAACCACCGTCAAGACGATACATCATCTGCAATTGCGGATAGTTGATCAAGACGGGACGCGGGTGAATTTTCGCGGGGAGACTATAACCATACGGCTACACATTAAATCTGCGTGATAATGGGAATTGTTTTCGAGACGGCGAGACGATCTGGCGCAGGATATATAAACGCGACACCATGTCCAAACATCATCAGTCATCGAGCTCCTCTGATTCGAGTGACACGTCTGAACGCTCAGTTTCTCCAGAGCCTAGGCCTTCGACTTCGTGGCGATTTTGGAAAATAAAAATTCGTTGTGTTTTGTGCATAATACCATGGCGAAAATGATCAGAATTCAAAACCCCGTGGCGTTCGATGAATCGATCGCCCACTGTGAGATACACGCACATCAGCCATACGCATCGTCCTCGTTCAAGAACAACGATGAGATTCGAATCGTTGTTCAGAATCAAGATGCATGTGTATTGCCGGGCAAAAGTTCGCTACACATTCACGGCAGGATTACAAAGGCTGATGGCAAAACAGCCGTCGCAACCACCAGTCTGGTTAATATGGCTATTGGTCATCTGTTTGCATCCATCCGCTACGAATTGAATGGGCATGAGATCGATCAAAATGTGAACGTTGGAATCACCAGTGTTATGAAAGGATATCTATCTTTGACGCCGGGACAGCAGCACTTCCTGGACAACACCGGTTGGTTGTGCGACGACGATACGGCAATAGCTAATGCCGCGGGATACTTTGACGTCATAATACCGCTGAATATCCTGCTTGGATTTGCCGAGGATTATAATCGAATCATCGTTAACGCCAAACACGAGTTGATTTTGACGAGATCAAACACCGATTTGAATGCCATTCTACAATCAGCGACGGAGGACGTGAAAATTTCAATCGAAAAAATTGAATGGCTGCTACCGTACATCAAACTCGCGGATAATGAAAAGCTGAAGCTGTTGAGTTACATCGCCGCTGATCCAGCCATATCTATGAGTTTCCGCTCCTGGGAGATGTACGAGTATCCGATGCTGCCACAGACAACGAGACACATATGGGTGGTGAAAACGTCAACGCAGCTGGAGAAACCGAGACACGTAATACTGGGCTTCCAGACGGGACGGCGGAATGATGCGAAGAAAAATGCCAGCGAATTTGATCATTGCCGGATCAGAGATGTGAAACTTTATCTCAACTCGCAGTGCTATCCCTATGCTAGCATGAATCTCGATATTACCAACAATCAATATGCCATTCTCTATGATATGTACACCAACTTTCAACCGGCGTATTATGACAAAGAACCCGAACCTCTGCTCTCGCGTGGTAAATTTTTGGACAAAGCCCCGCTGGTGGCCATAGATTGCTCGAGACAGAATGAATCGTTGAAAGGCGGCCCGGTGGATATTCTTTTGGAATTTGAAACTAGTGCCAGCATACCCCCAAATACTTCGGCTTACTGCCTGATTATACACGATCGCATCGTAGACTACAACCCGATCAGCGGTGTTGTAAGAAAATTAGTTTAAGTTGATATTAATTAGAGTGTAATAACGAATGGATAAATAAAAATGTATTCAACATATGATTAATTATCTTTTTATTCTCCCCTCTCGATTTTTTTACAACTTTAGAAACGAAAATGCATTGCTAATAAATATCATAGTTGTTCGTTTGTTTATCCTCATATACACATTTATTTTGTTTTGAATGGTTTTTACACGTTTTCTGGTGATTTAGAGTAAGAAAATGAACAGTTGTTGTACGGTCCACCGACGTAACGAAGATAGAGACGCTTTTCCGCCGCAGCCATACTCATCATATTGAATTGATCGGTATCCTCGTGCAGTATTTTGCTGATCCTTTTTGGTAGGAAGATGTTAAATTCATCGTCGAGGTTTGCCACAATACTAGGGCCGAACTTTGTGGCAACCATTTTGAGCTCGGTCACACCGTAGAACATTCCAACTTCCAGCTCAGCCATTTTCTTCGTCGGTGGAAAATCCTCCACATGACTGGCGTTGTTGATCTTTTCAAAGTCCATTATCTTTGATCTAGGTGGAAAGAAACGTAGAGAATTATTCAAGAAAAAAAAAAAAAAAATGAAGAGTTCAGAGGATGATGATGATGGAATTATTTTATTTACCTACCGTCTTTTGCTCAAAGATTCGTTTTTGCTGGATTTTTTTCCGTCACGAGAGACTCACAAGTTGGAGGTTGAAAAAATACTGTATATGGACGGTTAGACCCGTAGGGTTCTTATAGTCCTCGTAAAACCCTCGCGGAAGGTGGGGGGTGCTGCTGCTGCTGCGCACCTGAAAACGTAGTCGCGCTTATCTCGAACGCCCAATATTTGAAGGAAGTTTTTTTTTATTGGGGGCTGAAAAAGCGTTGCAGGAAATTTCGCGTCATCCCTTTGAAGTTCAAATTAGCGGTACGCCAGGTTGGCTGGGTAATAAAAAAAGGGCAACTGGCAATATTCTCATTGTATTTTTTATGGCAAAGAATGTCGCGAGGTTGCGTGAAAACTGACCGCTTGAAACATTTCTACGAAAGACCCATTTTTTTTTTTAGCTCGAGAGAATTCCACGGTAGACCCATCGAGGGGTACGACAGCGAATGCCAGGTAGGTAGGTAGGTGATGAAGAAAAGGCAAGTTGCGGTGGAATCGTGAACCTGACCGGCAGCCACCTTGCGTACAGTAGAGGGCGCGAATGAAATTGTCGTGCACCTAACCGGCGGCAACCTCACATACAGTAGAGGGCGTTAATGGAATTGTCGAGCGCCTAACCAGCGGCAACATGTTGGGCGACCTACCCACTGTGGCCTAACCACTGTCGGTAAAGTCGGTAAATAGCGCGATTAGGGGCGCCATCTGTTGGGTGGCCTAACCACTGTCGGTAAGGTCGGTAAATAGCGCGATTAGGGACGCCATCTGTTGGGTGGCCTAACCACTGTCGGTAAAGTCGGTAAATAGCGCGATTAGGGGCGCCATCTGTTGGGTGGCGTAAAACAGAGCTGCTCCTTCGGTAAAGCAGACACCCGATATTACCAGCTGTAGGTAAAAAGTGCGCCTGACTGACGGCAACCTCACATACAGTGACTGCTCGGTCGGTAAAACAGACAACCTACATTGCCGACGGTAGAGCAATTCTAGGTAAAACAGAGCTGCTCGGTCGGTAAAACAGACACCCTACATTACCGACTGTAGGTAAAACAGAGTTACCCCTGGTCGGTAACAGGTCGGTAACAGGGATCTAGACTCAGAACTCTCATAGTTCATCTACTCTCCGGCATCTCGATCTTCAGGCATTTCTGACTGACGCCGGCATACTAACCATCGAGCACCTGAGGAACGTGCTGCGGGGCGAGGGTAACGTTAAAGCAAACGTTAACCTGACATGCCTATTCGAGAACGTGAAGGGTGACAGCGTCGAGGAGGATATGAAATCCTTCACCACGCGAAACGAGATCATTCTGCCCTCAACGGATCTCACAGGCTGGTTCAACGATAAAATAGTGAATCAGCTGCTGGTGAAGGTCGAAGATTTCGAGCAGCGAGATTCCGGCTGGAGTATGCTGGAAATTGTCAATGTGGTGGTCAACATCAATCGCTACCAGCCCCTCGCTGGCGGCCTCTCGACGTTCGTCACGCTGCCAAAGGATATTCAGCGGAAGAGGGCGGTCGTAAACATCCAGAATAATGACGAGCGCTGCTTCCTCTGGGCCCTGACCGCGGCGAGGCACCCTGTCAACAGAGATTCGGAGAGGACCCATAGCTATCGACGGTACATCGATGAGTGGGATTGTACAGGCGTAAGTTTTCCCATGACCCTACATGGTGTGGCGAAGTTCGAGAAACTTAATAATATTAAGATAAATGTATACGGGATAGAGAGCGAGGCTTTTCGCGATAGTGTGAAGGGCGAAAAAAGCGTAATTGTTCCTCTGTATTTAAGTAAAAATTTGATAAATCCAGAAGAGGATGCGATCCATTTACTCATGGTCGAGTCTGGCGATGATGAGGAAATGGATATCGGCGATATTGACTTGGACGATTACACTCCGCGATTCCACTTTGCTTGGATTAGAAATCTATCGCGTTTAGTGAGCAGCCAACTATCACGCCGAGATCATCAACAATTTCTGTGTGATAGATGTTTGTGTCACTTCAGGGTGCAAAGTAGCTTTGACAAGCATAGAGGCGACTGCATGCGTTTGAATAAGGTGCGAATGCTTTTCTCGGAAAAAAATAAAAATCTAAAATTCAAAAATTTCCGAAACAAGGGTCGGGTGCCGTTCGCTGTCTACGCGGATCTCGAGTGTATACTGAAACCCGGTGCAAACGAGTCCCAAGAGCATATCCCGCATAGTGCTGCGTATTATGTGCATTGCTCGTACGACAACGCATTATCGAGATATGCGAGTAAACGGGGGCCCGATTGCATCGAATGGTTCGTCAACCAGCTTCGTGACTTGGCCGTGAACGTAGAGTCGCGAATTAAAAATATCATCCCCATGAAACCGCTGACTCAAGTGCAACGGGATCGACATGCGCGCGCGAAAAATTGTTACATCTGCGATAAACCGTTTTCGCCTGAGGATAAGAAGTGTCGCGATCATTGCCACTTTACGGGTGAATATAGAGGCCCTGCGCATAACGGGTGTAATTTAAATTACAGAGAAACCCAAACGATCCCCGTGGTATTTCACAATTTCTCCGGATACGACTCGCACTTCATCATAAAATCTCTGGCTACATCTTTTCCGGGGGAAATTACCCTTTTACCTGTCAACAAAGAGAGGTATATCTCGTTCTCGAAGCGGGTCGACGGCACCTTCATACACTTGAGATTCCTCGATTCGCTCCGCTTTATGGCCAGTAGCCTCGACAAGCTGGCGTCGTATATCGATAATGCGGGTAAAAAGATAACCCGCTCTTTCTACAGCAATCTCGAAGAATTTGAATTAGCGATCCGCAAAGGTGTTTTTCCCTACGAGTATATCGATAGTTGGGAAAAACTCGACGAGTTGAGCCTGCCTGATAGAGCAAGCTTCTATTCAAAACTCAGCGACTCGGGCGTCTCCGATGCGGATTATCAGCATGCAAAGAATGTCTGGGGTAAATTCAAACTGAACACTCTGGGTGAGTATTCGGATTTGTATTTGAAAACCGATGTTCTCTTGCTTGCCGACGTTTTTCAAAATTTCCGAGAGAGCTGTTTCCAAACGTACGATTTGGACCCCCTTCATTATTATACGGCACCCGGTCTTGCCTTCGATGCCATGTTGAAATATACGAAGGTCAATTTACAGCTCTTGGACAACCCCGAAATGGTTTTATTTGTTGAAAAGAGTATCCGTGGAGGCGTGGCTCAATGCTCGAACCGCTATGGTAAGGCCAACAACCGATACATGCACGATTTTGATCCAAGCAAAGAGGAATCATACATCATGTATTTCGATGTAAATAATCTGTATGGTGCAGCTATGAGTGAGCATCTACCCTGCGGTTCATTCGAGTGGGAGCACGAATCAATCGATGTGACGAGCATTCCGGACGATTCACCGATTGGTTACATGCTCGAGGTCGATTTGGACTACCCGGTAGAGCTGCACGAGCAGCATAAAGATTTACCGCTCTGTCCCGAGCATTTTACCCCACCCGGCAGTAAAACAGCCAAATTGTGCACCACACTTTTACCCAAACATAAATACATACTTCATTATCGGAATCTGAAGCAATGTTTGGATTTGGGCATGAAGCTGGTCAAGGTGCATAGGATTCTGAAGTTTGCGCAATCTCCATGGTTGAAATCCTACATCGATCTGAATACCGACAAGCGAAAGCAATCGAAAAATGATTTCGAAAAGAACTTTTACAAGTTGATGAACAACGCGGTGTTCGGCAAGACCATGGAGAATGTGCGGAAACACAAGAGCGTCAAGCTGGTTACCAGGTGGGGTGGTCGGGGTGGTGCGAAGGATCTGATCGCAAGGCCGAATTTTCATAGCTGCACCATATTCGAGCGGGATATGGTTATTATAGAAATGAATCGTCTGAATGTTTATTTCAACAAACCAATATACATCGGTGCGGCCATTCTGGATATATCAAAAATAATTCTGTACAAATTCCATTACAATTATATTAGGAGTAATTTTAGCGATAAGCAGGTTAAGCTGCTGTACACGGATACAGATAGCCTGATTTATCAGTTTTATGTACCAGACATCTATGAAATCATTAAGCGCGATGTTGCGACAACCTTTGATACCTCAGACTATCCGCCGGATAACGTCTATGGTATCCCTCTTCTCAATAAAAAGCAGTTGGGTCTCATGAAAGATGAAAATAGCGGTAAAGTCATGATCGAAGTCGTAGCGGTACGAACAAAAATTATCTAACGGTGACGCAGGCGGAGAAGGGGGAGGTGGACGTTAAGAAACGGGCAAAGGGAATCAAAGGTTCGACGCTAAAAACCATCCAGGCTGATGATTTCCGAAAGTGTCTATTTGATCATGTGAATTTACACAAGGAGCAGTGTCTTATTGTCAGCAAGAAGCATGAGGTGCGCACCATTGTGCAAAACAAACTCGCCCTCAGCTGGCGTGACGACAAAAGAGTCCTAATACCTGGCGAAACGGATACTCTCCCTTGGGGTTTTCGGACTGCATGATAACTTACCCAAGCGAGGCCGGCCTCTACCCCCAAGACAACTCCCACATCTGAAATCTCAATTCTTAAATCTAAATTCTCAAATCTCAATTCTCAAATCTCAATTCTCAAAGCTCAATTCTCAAATCTAAATTCTCAAATCTTAATTGTTAAATCTCAATTCTCAAATCTCAATTCTCAAATCTCAATTCTTAAATCTCAAATTAGATCTTTCCCCACGTAGTTTCGATAAGTTTCGGAAATTTCAAGTTTTTTTCAACTTTTTCAACTTTTTTCAACTTTTTTCAAGTTTTTTCAAGTTTTTTCAAGTTTTTTCAAGTTTTTTCAAGTTTTGAGGAGCGAATTGCGGCATCCGTATTTACATGTATAAGGTATAGGAGAATTTGGAAAAACTTGAAAAAACTTGAAAAAACTTGAAAAAACTTGAAAAAAGTTGAAAAAACTTGAAAAAAGTTGAAAAAAGTTGAAATTTCCGAAACTTTTCGAGAAAAACTTGAAATTTCCGAAAAAAAAGTAAAACTTCATTGTACAAACTAGTATTAAGACTACTTTAGGTTGTATATAAGAATAAACAAGGTGTATGTATGTATAATATTCATTTTATTGTCATTAAAAGATACATATTTTTCCCTCAAATGTCTGATTTATTTATCCAACTGTTGTGTGAACTGTCGAATCCCAACCACTTTACATATAGCTGATTGCCACGTTTGCGGAGGACCTTTTCCACGAGATACCCATCGGGGTATTGCAACCTGCTGAGCTCCAACTCGTAAAACCCGCCCTCAATGGGTTGCTGCAGGTAGTCGGTGAGTTTGTAGGTAGGCGGATTGGTATTTTTCACCTCGCTAACGGTGAAGATCTCCGTCGTCCAGTTCGGGGTATAACCCTTCTCGAAGACATTCTTGTATTTACTGATTCGAACCTTGTCGCCGACTTTGAATTTTCGCTTCAGACTGCTCCTCTTGATCTGTCGCGGTTTGTAGACACTTCGATACAGCTGTTTTTCATTGGATGCTGTGACGTTTTTCGGCTTCATCCTGATTGTCCGATGTTTGGTGCTGTTGTAGGATTCAATTAATTTGGGCAGAATATCGAGCCATTTGTAGGAGCCTTGGAGAGTGAATTGCTTCCACATTTTATTTTTCAGCGTTCGATTGAAGCGTTCGCATATGGATGCCTTCAAGTTGCTGAACGTTGAGTACATATTCACACCATGATGCGCCATGAGAGCTTTGAATTCTTTGTTGTAAAATTCTTTACCCTGGTCGACGTGTAGATGGTTCGGTACACGCCCCTGCTGCAGCACAGATTTCATAGCTGACGTCACATCCGCGGCATTTTTACTCTTGATCGGTACACCCCAGGCAAATTTCGAGAATATATCGATAACCGTGAGGAGGAATTTGTGGCCTTTGTTGACACCCGAGTAGGCCGACATATCGACAAGATCGGCTTGCCAAGTCTCGTCCAAGCCACGTATATCCACAAAACGTCTGGGATAATTACGTCTGGCCGGCCTATGGAGTTCATTCGCTATTGTCTCTTTCATATCAACGGACATCTCTTCGAACCCACACTCACTGTTTCTTTTGATCAACCACCAATTGCATGCCAACGATAGTTTCACCCAGTAAATTCACATCGTACCTCAATTTTTCAATACTCTCAGGCACGGATGTCAAAACATTGCGAATTTCTTTGTCATTTTTCGCGATTTTCGTTTCAATGGCATGAACCGCATCCTTGATAACGTTCTGGAGACTGTCAACTGCTCGCTGTACGCGTATATTGAGAACTTTCAGGGATACGGCGTCATTTTCCTCCTGTGAATCGGCGATATTACACAATCGTTTGCTGGTTATATCGTACTGGTTGTCGGCGGTGATCTTGAATCCCACGCCCGGAGGTCCACGAATACCCGCTACACTTCTTACTTTTCCACCCGCCGTCAATTGACGACCGAATATGTCTATGCTCATTGCTCAACGGTCAATGCGTGAATGAAAATTTTATGCTTGATCTCATGCTAATAAATGATTTTAGCCTCGCGCAACTCCTCAATAATCGAGACTATTTCGTTGGAATGGCTGGTATTTCCGGCCGCCTGTGACGCCATAAGTAGTCGAAGTCTGTCGATAAGCTCGTTGGGGTTATCCCAGTAAACATAATCCATACTCTGCCCCTCTTTACGCGCAATCTTATGCTTTGGCAGACCTCCACCCTTCTTTTTCGGCGATTCCGCGTATTGGGCGATAAAGTTCTTGTACTTTGTACTTTTCACATCTCTGCGAATGCTTTTATCCGCTTTGTAGCCATGCCGATGGACGTTTGTCGCTACGACGATTTCAGCATAGTTTTTCTTGTCCTCGGTCTTGAGGATGGTGGTGTCGGGTGATTTTTTGAACAATAATTCAAGCAATCCAGGCGTTGCTTTGTACTTTTTACCGCCAACGTGCACCTGACTCGTGTCAAAGCTAATTTTCGAATCACCAATCTTCAATCCCTGCACCAGCTGTCGGACGCCATATTTCTCATCCAACTCCGATCGATGCTCCGTCTCGAACATTTTCAAATACCGCCACACGGAATCCGTCGATTTCGGCTTTCTTATCGGTGTACTTGTGGTGGGTCGTGCTACAATTGTTTTGTCCCCATCGTCGTCATCGTCGTCGTCGTCGTCGTCGTCGTCGTCGTTTGCATTCTGATCGTCCTCAATGTCGAAAAAAGCATCTTCATCCAGATCATCCGCTGCTGTTGATTCCTCGCCTTTTTTCATAGAAATATCCGGCTTCTCTTCTTTTTTCACCGCCCCCGCGTCTCCCGATTCGGTTTTAATTTCCTGCTTTATCTGCTGCTGCTTCGATGTATCCACTAACTCCTGCAGCGGCGTCACCAAAGGTTTGAACATCTCCCCCATTGCCTGCTCGGTTGTATCTTTATCCTTCCTAAGCATCTTATGTTTACGTCGTATCACCTCGCTAGCTTTCGCTATTTCACGCAACACATCATTGTGCTTACGAATCTGTTCGCTCTTCATGTTGCCACTCTGATTGTTGCAACTTGACTGCAAGTATTTCCATGCATCGGCATTAATTTATACTTATAAAGCAATCGAAACCTTTTCGATATCTCCCCGCGTTGATCTCGCTATCTTTGTCGATGAGAACGAAACTGTAATTGCCATCGTTCCAGCAGGCCGAGCAGAGATCTTTGAATTGTTGAAACGTCATGTCGGTCATGTCAAAAAAAAGAAAAAGGGTAAACGGCACGGTGAACTACTGCCCAACAGTGTGCGAGCGGTCTTCTGCGGCCCCTCAAATTGTGGCAAGACGAACGCTCTTCTCACGCTAATCACCCACGGCAACGGGTTGCGCTTTGAAAATGTGTACATCTACTCGAAATCGCTCATCCAGCCAAAGTATGAGTTTTTGCGAAAGTTACTCGAGCCGGTGGAGGGGATGGGTTATTTCCCTTTCGGTGAGCACGAGGAGGTGGTGAAACCAGAAGATGCGCGTCCCAACTCGCTGATGATTTTCGATGATGTAGCCTGTGAGAAGCAAGACAATATCAGAGCATACTTTTGCATGGGGCGTCATAGAGATGTGGACAGCTTCTATCTCTGTCAGACATACGCACGTATCCCAAAACATCTCGTGCGTGATAATGCAAATTTATTGGTGATCTTCAGGCAGGATGAGATGAATCTGAAGCACATTTACGCCGATCACGTGAATACCGAAATCGGGTTAGTTGGTTGGGTGGTTGGGTATGCACGTAAGAAGTGTGAAAAAGGTCTGGTGAATAAAATCATCAATAATCTCCCAGTCGAATTACACGTGCCGGGGTACCAGTACTGTGGGCCGGGGACCAAATTAGCCAAGAGATTGGCTCGCGGTGATCCCGGAATCAATCCGCTAGACGCCGCATGCAAACAGCACGACATTGCATACGATAAGAATCGATCAAACATCGCAGCGCGAAACGCAGCCGACAAAGTACTCGCCGAGCGAGCGTGGAGTCGTGTTTCAGCCAAAGACGCCAGTCTGGGCGAAAGAGCTGTAGCCTGGGCAGTGACCAACACCATGAAGGCAAAGTCTAAACTCGGTATGGGGATCATGCGGAGAACCATAAAGAAGAAGAAGAAAAAGACAGGGAGGAGTTTGAGGAAACCCAAGAGTGGCAGCGTGAAGAAAAAGAAGACAATCACTCTGAAATCGGTCATTCAGGCAGCAAAGAAATCAATGAGACCCGGTCCCGGAGCCATTGAGTCGGCGTTGGCTGGGGCCCGTATAGCGGCGGCTCGAGGGGCGGTGCGTGTACCTCGCGTTCTACCTGTCCCAAAGAAAATCGGCGGTTTCCTGCCTTTCTTGATCCCAATATTGGGGGCTCTCAGCGCCACAGGAGCCCTGGCTGGTGGCGCCGCGAGTATAGCGAAGGTGGTCAACGAGGCCAGCTCTAACAAACGTCAATTGGATGAGTCCAAGCGCCACAATTCAACAATGGAGGCGATTGCGTTGGGAAAAGGTTTATACCTGAAACCCTACAAGCAGGGTATGGGGTTGTACCTGGCGCCACCAAAAAACTAACAAAGCTGCCACGCCGTGCTCTCACCGACGCCGATTTACGCACCCACGCCGAGGAGATGAAAATTCCATATTTCCGCGGTGTATTCATGCGAAATGATTTACCCAATGGTGGTCCGAGAAAGCGTGAATCTGCAATTATCAATCTTGATGATAAAAATGGCCCGGGGACTCACTGGGTTGCGTACAGGAAAACGGGGGATAAAGTCGTCTATTTCGATAGTTTTGGCGATTTACAACCACCCGAGGATCTTATGCGATATCTCGGTGTAGGCAGCGTAGAATATAATCATAGAAGGTATCAAGAATATGACACTGTGATTTGCGGACACTTGTGTCTCAAGTTTCTCAGTGGACAACTATAAAATGAATGCAACGCATCGGTATATCATTAGTCATGGCTGATTCGCTGACGTTGACGTTGTCCGGAGCATCCTCCACGCTGGAGACACGCTTTTTTCCGCCGATCGAGTTGTCACCGTCGAAAGACTATGTTCTCGGGCTTGTCGAGCTCCTCACTTTCAATTCAATTCCCAATATCGACGTGGGTGGGAATAAGTTTTACATAAAACGAGCGAATAAAGAGGATAATGATGTTTTCATCATACCCACCGGTAGCTATGAACTCGAGGATATTGAAAATTTTCTCAAAAAGATTCTCCCCAAAGATATTCTCCTCAGTCTGAAGGCCAATAACAACGAGCTGCACAGTGAAATTAGGTGTAATCATGCGGTGGATTTTCGACCAGCGGATTCCATTGCTCGATTGCTGGGTTTTAAACCAAGTCTCCTCAAGGGTGGCATGACTCATAAATCCGAATTACCCGTGGCTATACTCAAAATCAATGCCTTACGCGTCGAGTGCAATATAACGACGGGTGCGTACATAAACGGAAAACGTGCTCACACGATTCACGAATTTTTTCCCACCGTTCCGCCCGGATATAAGATTGTGGAAGTGCCGACCAACGTCATTTACCTACCAACCACCGTCAAGACGATACATCATCTGCAATTGCGGATAGTTGATCAAGACGGGACGCGGGTGAATTTTCGCGGGGAGACTATAACCATACGGTTACACATTAAATCTGCGTGATAATGGGAATTGTTTTCGAGACGGCGAGACGATCTGGCGCAGGATATATAAACGCGACACCATGTCCAAACATCATCAGTCATCGAGCTCCTCTGATTCGAGTGACACGTCTGAACGCTCAGTTTCTCCAGAGTCTAGGTCTTCGACTTCGTGGCGATTTTGGAAAATAAAAATTCGTTGTGTTTTGTGCATAATACCATGGCGAAAATGATCAGAATTCAAAACCCCGTGGCGTTCGATGAATCGATCGCCCACTGTGAGATACACGCACACCAGCCATACGCATCGTCATCGTTCAAGAACAACGATGAGATTCGAATCGTTGTTCAGAATCAAGATGCATGTGTATTGCCGGGCAAAAGTTCGCTACACATTCACGGCAGGATTACAAAGGCTGATGGCAAAACCGCTGTCGCAACCACCAGTCTGGTTAATATGGCTATTGGTCATCTGTTTGCGTCCATCCGCTACGAATTGAATGGGCATGAGATCGATCAAAATGTGAACGTTGGAATCACCAGTGTTATGAAAGGATATCTATCTTTGACGCCGGGACAGCAGCACTTCCTGGACAACACCGGTTGGTTGTGCGACGACGATACGGCAATAGCTAATGCCGCGGGATACTTTGACGTCATAATACCGCTGAATATCCTGCTTGGATTTGCCGAGGATTATAACCGAATCATCGTTAACGCCAAACACGAGTTGATTTTGACGAGATCAAACACCGATTTGAATGCCATTCTACAATCAGCGACGGAGGACGTGAAAATTTCAATCGAAAAAATTGAATGGCTGCTACCGTACATCAAACTCGCGGATAATGAAAAGCTGAAGCTGTTGAGTTACATCGCCGCGGATCCGGCCATATCTATGAGTTTTCGCTCTTGGGAGATGTACGAGTATCCGATGCTGCCACAGACAACGAGACACATATGGGTGGTGAAAACGTCGACGCAGCTGGAGAAACCGAGACATGTAATACTGGGCTTCCAGACCGGACGGCGGAATGATGCGAAGAAAAACGCCAGCGAATTTGATCATTGCCGGATCAGAGATGTGAAACTTTATCTTAACTCACAGTGCTATCCCTATGCTAGCATGAATCTCGATATTACCAACAATCAATATGCCATTCTCTATGATATGTACACCAACTTTCAACCGGCGTATTATGACAAAGAACCTGAACCTCTGCTCTCGCGGGGTAAATTTTTGGCCAAAGCCCCGCTCGTGGCCATAGATTGCTCGAGGCAGAACGAATCGTTGAAAAGCGGCCCGGTGGATATTCGTTTGGAATTTGAAACTAGTGCCAGCATGCCATCAAATACCTCGGCTTATTGCCTGATTATACACGATCGCATCGTCGACTACAACCCGATCAGCGGTGTTGTGAGAAAATTAGTTTAAGTTAATATTAATTAGAGTGTAATAATGTGTGGATCAATAAAATGTATTCAATATATATGATTAATAATTTTTTATTCACCCCTCTCCATTACATTTTATAAACTTACTTCAATACAACTATTAGACATTTTTAGGCTGATGCTTTATCGCAAAATTCAAATCTGTCAAACTCCCCGCCGAGATAGTGGAGCTGTAGGCGTTTCTCGGCAATTGCATCACTCATGGCGGCCAGTTGGTCGAGGTTCTGCTCGAGAACTTTGGCGATTCTCTTGGGAAGAAATACCGTAAATTTCCACTCTATCGCCACCAGGATGCTCGAGCCGAATTTGGATTTGACGCTTTTGATACCCGTCACATCGTACTTCTTGTTCACCTCCAGCTCCGACATCTTTTTTGTTGGTAAAAAGTCGCTCAGGCAGCCGGCATGATTGATTCCCCCGAAGTCCATCGCTTCAGACTGTAAAAACCAATAATGAACATATTGTTTCGATAATATCAAATTCAAGAGAAAAGCAGTGAAAGTCTACCTTTTCCGAAAAGAACTCGCATTTGTTGAAAGAGCCGCCAAGATAGTTCAACTGGAGATCCTTCTGTTTCGCCGCATCACTCATCATCGTCAACTGAGTAGGATTCGCCTCCAGATACTTTGCAATCCTGTTTGGCAGGAAAACGGTGAATTCGTCATCGATGGTTGCCAAGATCCCTGCTCCGAATTTTGTGCTCATTGGTTTGAGAGCTGTAATGCTATACTTCTTGCCGATCTCGAGTTCGGCCATCTTTTTAGTCGTCGGATAGTCATCCAGACGAGTGGTTTGGTTAAGCATCGTTAAATCCATTGTCTGTCGAAAAAATAAAAGTATGAAATTTCATTTAACACAAAAATAAATCAGCATAATCAATGATATATGAATTCATGAACCTTTTGCTGAAGATCTGCAGCGTCCCCAAGTGCTTCAGAGAAATCGAGTCACAACGTTGATATACTAGGCCCGTAGAACTTTTCAGTGGAGATTCTTAGCGTGTAGCTCTGGAGAAATCGTTGGATCAGAGACACAGCGCTGATGCACTCGACAAATCCAAATTGATATGAGGCTCTTCACCAGGACCCGAGCATCGAATATGGGTCCACTGTTGCGCGTGCGCGGGGGACCGATATCGTGGGGACTCAGGTACTAGGCAGTCAGGCACGCATCGACCATATTGTCTTAATGTGTCAAGTGCTGTGGATAAGTATATCGCCGTGCGTCTGGGTTGAACAATTTTGCTCAGTTTTTGATGCGAGCTCGACTATAAAGTAAGTAATCGTCTATCATCCACACAGTTCATCTACGAGATTCTCAAATAGTATTTCTGTGCCCTGACATAGTGTGACATTCCGCATTCTACAACGTGCTACGAACCTAACCTATAACCCCGATCCCGTCCATCGCTGTCCTTTTTCGCTATCCAAAGTGTATCAGACAAGCGATTCGCGTGAAATATCTATTTGACTGGAGACTATCTCCCTGACATTGACTTTTCAAGTATAGAACAACCCGTTTAATCTTCTCCGTCAATTATTCTGATCGTTTACAATGAAATGCACAGCTAGTCATGAATATTCTCTCACCGGTATATCTACAATGATTTCAGCCACTACACACCTGTACGACATGTATGTTCTACGGGCGAAAGGATCTCCGTCAGTCAACGGCCGGCCTCCCGGAAGGAAGGACACAAAGACTTTGATCGGAGTACGTATTTATTTTCAATCTAACTGTAAGATATTGTCAACCAATTGTAAGTTTGCAACACGCGCAAGAACATGTTTTGATAGATTTTCTATTTCTATCTCAGTGGCAGACGAGTACAGCAAAAGGAGCTAGCCAGGGTGCATCATAAGGAGAATATTCTTGATGTTACTGGAACGACAGTACACAACCTTCTACTTTTGAAAAGATGACTATTTATCATGCAAGAAACCGATATGTTCTCTGTAGCGCACGACATAGCTGTTCTATTCCGTATTCTCAGAGCAGAATCTATAAATCTACTGGTAGGGAAGATACTCTAGTAGTCTAGTAAAACTTGGCCAAGGAGCAATTTCTTGTAGGACATGGTTCAGTATAATAAGTCAGATCTACTAAACCATGTGTCATTTCTTATACATATAATGGTAATATGGACTGGTTTATAATTTTGTTGAATCCTGCGATCAATTTGAGACGCAAAGAATCTTGGGCGAACCCTTTTGAAGCCCTCCGGTGAGGTTTGCGAGGTTCAGCATCAGGATTGGCGGAGAGGTCCGACGCCTACTTTTGATGATTTTACCTTTCACAGTACAACTGTGTTCCATAATAAACAACCTTTTCGACAAAATCTTTCACTCAACCCCTCTGAAGGGTTTCATTATACATTTTGTCATCTTAAATTATGATTTATGAGATAAGATTTGGATGATTTTGTTTACTCATGCGTGATTGTAATGTTGTTAGTTGTTACTGATTGTATCAGATGGATATCCAAATGTATATGTATAATCTGTTGCATAATGTATAATGGAATAAATTGTAAAAATTTTGACAAAAATATATTTGGATAATAATTGAGAAAGCTACAGATCTGACCATATCTGATGAGACTAGGTCAGATATGATTATTATTTCCCAGGAACCTTTACTTGGGTACCTTTATTGAATGATCATCAGAATTCGTCAAATCAGAAGATGTTTTGACAAGATGCAGTTTTCAGTTGATATATTGTTTACTATATTTATTGAAATACCTATTTTTTGTGTGACTTTCTATTTCAGTCATAGGTGTGCGTAGAATGTTATTGGATGGTCTATCCAATAATTTCTATGTGCGGCGCTATTTAATCATTTCCTCCAGGAGTGCTGCTAAACAGTTTCTACCAGTAGTGCTGCTCAATAGTTCGGTCCATCAGTAGTGTTGCTCAATAGTTCCGACGAGTAGTATCGTTCAATAGTTCTGTGGTAGGAACTATTGAACCGTACTACTCGTGAAAACTATTGAGCAGCACTACCGGTGGAAACTATTGAGTAGCACTACCGGTGGAAACTATTGAGTAGCACTACTGGTGGAAACTATTGAGCAGTACTACTGGTGGAAACTATTGAGCAGCACTACTGGTAGGAACTACTAGTTTCACCAGTAGTGAGGTCCAATTTACTACTGACAAGTGCTATGCTAATGGTCAATAGTTCTTTCAGTACTTCCCAATAGTTTTCCAATAGTTCTCAATAGTTTTTTCAACAGTTTCTCAGTAGTTTTTCAGTAGTTTTCGAATATTTTGGTCAATAGTTTTCTGAGTGATTCTCAATAGTTTTTTTCCATAAGGGAGGACAAGGATTCCGGTTGGACATTACACTCAATTGTGAACCTAACGATAAACATCAACAAATATAATCCTATGCGCGGGAGTTCGTACATTGAAATACCTGCACCCATCAAGAAAAAGCAAGCATGTGTCAACGTACGTAATGATGATGATGAGTGTTTCAAATGGGCACTACTGTCTGCGTTACATCCAGTCAAGTAGGGGGGATAATCCTACACGTGTTTCAAAATACAAACCATATGATGACGAATTGAATTTTGATGGCATCGATTTTCCTGTAACGCCGAAACAAGTAGCAAAATTTGAGAAACAAAATGATATTTCCGTGAATATATACATTTTGGAAAAACGGAATAGAAAATTCAAGACTGTTCCCATCTACGTCACACCTCTAAAGAAGAATAAGCATGTGAATTTACTCATGTTGCAAAATTACTACGTCGATGGCACAGAAATAGACCATGAAGATAGTAGCAGTGAAGAGGAGACGCCAATCAGATTCCATTACGTCTGGATAAAAGACCTGTCTTGTTTGGTTTGCAAGCAACTTTCAAAAGAAAAAACGAAAAAATTCATCTGCGATCGCTGTCTTCACTACTTCCGGAGTTCACAAAAACTGAATACCCATGAACTGGACTGTGCGCAAGTGAATAACTGTAAGGTTGTGCTACCTTCCCCAAAGAACAATACATTAGCATTTAGGAATTTTAGCAACAAGGAAAGAGTCCCTTTTGTGGTATATGCTGATTTCGAATGTCTCTTGCTACCGGTTCAGGATAGCCAGTCTAATACTGCAGCGTTCCAGGAACACGAACCTTTTAGCGTAGGTTACTATCTGAAATGTAGTTACGATGATACGCTATCCTACTATCGTAGCTATCGAGGCTTGAAACCAGCCGAATGGTTCGTGCGAGAACTACTGCAGCTAGCCGAGGATATAGAAACGGTATTTTGGTGTCCAATACCAATGAATGAATTAACACCGGAACGAGAAGAGGCATTCAGAAATTTATCGGTATGTCACGTCTGCGAAAAGCCACTTCTACTCGGTAAGGAAGTTAGAGACCACTGTCATCTAACTGGAAATTATCGAGGACCTGCTCATGAAAGCTGTAACCTCAACTACCAAGATTCGCGAACTGTTCCAGTTATCTTTCACAACCTTAGTGGATATGATAGTCACTTCCTCATTAAGGGGTTATATCTGAGTAGAATTTTTTTTTCCAATTTTTTTTCATTTGCTGATATTGATCTTTGTAGTCTTAAGAATATTGTGTGTAAATTTTATATTGAAATTCCAAAAATTGTGGAAGTTATGGGGAATTCACCAAAATGCGGTCGAGCGGCCGGCCGCCCGTTCGGCCACCTGACTCCTAGGAGCAAAGTCATATCTCCAAATCATGGATGCATTAGGCATCAAAGTAGGAAGAAACGCTGATCGGTATTGTGACACTGAAGATGCGGAGCGCGTGTGTGTCGCTGAAATTCGCACTCACAACGCAACTCGTGAAGGGAGGATTCAGCGAAGGCAGTCACGGATCGCTGCAGAAGATGCTGCCACTGTTGCAGAGGGCGTACTGTATGGTCCAGGAATCGCAGACTAACGGTAGGGTAAAGAAACTTTCCCTCGTATAAGATTTTATATTATGTGATTATTACGAATTTTTTCACACAAATCGATTTTCCAAAGAAATAATTCTATAAGATTAGAACATAAAAAATATCGTGTGTAAATGCTACCTTCATATTCGAAAAACTGTTGAAGTTATACACGATTTACCGAGACGCTGAACAACCGATCGTGAGTCGCCAAGCGCATCATTTCTACGCCAAACTTCAAACGCGATTATCTCGAAACATACTTTTTCAAGGCGGTGTCCAAAATATCTCGAAAACGGCTGGACCGATTGCTTTGAAACTTTCACACAATATTCTTGGACATGTTTTCTATTTTGCAACGTAGGATTTTTTTTCTTAAACAGTTACTTTTTGTTTTATCAAGTCGGAAAGGTTGGAAAATGAGACCGAAAAAAAGTCAAAAAATTCAAATGGCCGTAATTTCGCGAAACAATTTTCTTGGGGGAAAATCCTACGTCGCGAACAGCTTCATACATTATATTTTGAGAATCATTTGGAAATTTTTGTTTCAGATCAACCGCCTGCCTGTAATTTTGGACACCGAAAACCGTGCGAGCGAGGGACACTTTTTACGCCGGCCATGATACCAGCGCTCCCAGTGGATATATATACATAAAAAAAATGTGTAACCAAACCTCAATAGATGTTCTTTCAAATAAAGCAAAGTTTATTCAAATCGATCAAATACTTTTTGAGAAAAAAATTCCTAAAATTCGCCCATATTTCACGCATTCTACTCAGATATAACCCCTTAAAGACGTTTGTACCTATTTCGATGGCCGCATTAGCCTTTTACCGCTGAACAAGGAGCGGTACATATCATTCACGAAGCACGTCAAGGGCAGCGATATCGCATTCAGATTCATTGACTCGTTTCGGTTTATGAATTCTTCGTTAGAGAAACTAGCGTCACACACACTTCGCTTGAAGGGGAAAGATGTTTGATGAAAATGAACCCAAAATCGCTTTTCATACAAAGTTTCGCCACCATTAGTAGGTTCGGAATCAGCAAAATTTGAAATCCTAGCTGATCCTTTTCCAGAGATATTCACATTTTTATATTTTACTATGATTACCCGCCTTAGCTTACGTGAAATTGACAAACGGATGCAGATTTGTTTACCTGTTTTAATGTAAGAACAAGATTACATCGATTCTGCATTGTATATCTAGCTTCGCATTCTCCCCACTAGGTGGCCGTGGCGCAGGTACGGAAACGCGATTCCCACAATAGAAGTTATGCGGCGGGACTACGAGTAGCGCCTAAAAGTAGCGCTTAGTAAATTGATCAAGGAGCAGCATTTTTGGCATTGGGTCAGATTTTGAAACCAATACGTCTTTTGATAGCTATTCGAATGATAATTGTTTAATTATAAATTGTTAGAAAAATAGTACATTGTGTATCAAGGGCGGAAAGCGAGCGATTGACGCGAGTGCGAGTTTCGGGTGAGCCGAGGGGACCCGAAGCACCCGAGGCTCGCCGAAGGCGAGCCGAGGGTCGCGGAGGGACCCGAGGCTCACCCGAAATCGCACGAGCGTCGATCGCCTTCCGCCCGTGGTGCACACGATACTTTTTGTCTATAACCTGCATTGAAAGTTTGCCTTTGAGTGCACACAGAAAACCAAGATATTTTACTGAAGGGGAACAAAAAAAAACAATTTATTTTAAAAGCCGACTTATGACGGACCACTGTGCGTGGCGCAGCGGGGTCCAGGGGCCGCAGGCCCCTGGTGGGGTCGAGGGGCGAAGCCCTCGTCGGGGGGTTCGGGGGGCCGAAGGCCCCCCGACTCAAAACAGAGACCCAAATTTTATTGAAAAAAAAAATCTTTTCTGTTATATTTTTATTTCTCATTTTCATCAATTGCACAACACATCTTAATTTTATCAATATAGTATCTTATAATACGTTTTTGGCACAATGCTTTTTTATCTTTATCAATATGGTTATACATTTTGAATTTTTATCAATGGTATCTTATAATACTGTTTTAGCACAATCCTTTTTTATCTTTATCAATATAGTTATACATTTTGAATTTTCATCAATAGTATCTTATAATACGTTTTTGGCACAATGCTTTTTTATCTTGATCAATAGCTATACATTTTGAATTTTTTGCTATCAATAGTACTGCAAGTATGAAATTCGTTGCTTTAAATATTTTTATACGTATATATGGTCCTCAGATGTATTTCCGAATTGGAAACTGTTTTCATTTAGTAATAGTGACGGTGGAGTAATTGATGTTGATTATTGTCACTCGTCTGTCAGAATCTTCAGTATTCCCTACTGCAGAATTGTTTTCTTTTTCTTCAATCTTGGTTGGGTCGTTCTTTGGTCCTTTGGCTGCAGAGTTTGGTTCGGTTTCAACATCAACTTTTGAAGAGGATGCATTCAGGTTGATTGTCGATGCTATCTGGTTCCCAATCTTCCTCTTGTATTCGGTGGAATCTTCAATGTACCCTATAAAACAAGGAAATTTCGATCAGTTAATCTTTCACAAAATGTTTTTTTCTATTTGTCTTTATATCCATATTTTTTTTGTTACCTTCAGCGACTGTACTGGATTTCCATCCACCGTGCCGTTTCAATGTTGTTAGATCTGCGCCAGAATCAGCGAGCAGAGTTGCGGACGTCCGTCTGAAGCTGTGTCCAGTGTAAAGATTTGCGTCGGGCAATTTCAAATATTCTGCAATATCACTTGGCATCTTGCCAAATTTGTTCTTCCCAATAACCTGCGATGTGCACTTTCCTCTTTGGTAATTGAGGAAGAAACGGTCAGAGCTTGCATTTGCAGGCCGCAGAGCTTTGTATTTGGAAACAACGTTGCAAAATTCCCCATCGACTGTGAACGATCGTGGAATTTTTGTCTTCGTGTAAGGGATTTTGATCAGCATGATATCTCCTTGGTGTTGAATATCCTGGAGTTTGATGTTTGCCAATTCTTCCCGCCTACACGCACCACAGATTCCAAAGATTAGAGCGACCTGAAAATATTACAATTATAAAGTAATACAAAAGTGTACAATTCCGTTGTTTGTTTATTTTCCGATGACGAAGTATAAGAAATGAGTATTAATTACCTTCGTTGCCAGAAACTTTTCATCCGGAGCCTCGGAAAGGAACTTTTTAATATCAGTCGACGTCAAAACTTTCGATTTCTTCCCCCTATATCCTTCCGATGTCCTTTTCAGAAATGCTGACAATTTGAGGTACTTCGCGATGTCAATATTATCGTTATTTTTCAAAGTCGTTTTTAACATCGAGTAAGTCGACCACAAAGTCGGCGGTTTCAATTTCTCGGAAAGCTCGATGAAATACGCCATTAGAACATTTTCTGTCACAACCTTAGCGTTGTGGGATTGTCTCCACTCTTTGAAGGTTATGTACACGCCATTGTACTTATTCCTTGAGATTTTCGGCAACAGGTTTTCTTTGGCACTTTCAACTTTTTCGCGCATTTCAGGCGGCGTGCACGACTCCTCCTCGCTACTCTCATCCACTTTTTCGTCGGATCGATTATTAATTTCCATTTTTATGTCGGATGAACGCGGAATCGAATTATACGGCAACACAAGACAATGATATCCATGTGACCTGCAGTACCGACCGCCGACAGTTTCGGCGAGTGGCGGCGCTACCGTCGACCTATATCGCCCGGTACGTACTCGATTTCGCGCGTGGTATTTGTTGAAGCGGGCGCAAAGTGCGCTTTTGCGCCCGCTTCGATGCGTTCTTTGCGCCCGCCAGCATTTTGCGCCCGCCTATTCGCTTCCGGGCGAGAAACAGACACTTTGCGCCCACTTCACATGCACGAAAAGGCATACTTTCGGTGCAGGTTGGACAAAAAAATTATAAACGTTCGGAACTGAATCCCCTGAGGTGTTCTCACGATGAAAATCGAAAAACGGAATGCGCCCCGTGTGGTAGGAAACTTGTGTTTGGCAATAATAAACCAAACAAATCTCTCGTCAATACAAATACTGAGAATCTGATTAAAAAATTTATCAACAAGGATTTCAATGTTGATGATTCGAAATTTCCTCTAGGTATTTGTCGCCTTTTTGATGCTGAAGCAAAGTAAGGTGACAAGTCCGACAAATAACTAGAGGAAATTTCGAATTATCAACATTGAAATCCTTGTTGATAAATTTTTTAATCAGATTCTCAGTATTTGTATCAACGAGAGATTTGTTTGTTTTATTATTGCCAAACACAAGTTTCCTACCACACGGGGAGCATTCTTTTTTTCGATTTTCATCGTGAGAACACCTCAGGGGATTCATTTCCGAACGTTTATAATTTTTTTTCTAACAATTTATAATCAAACAATGATCATTCGAATAGCTATCAAAAGACGTGTTGGTTTAAAAATCTGACCCAATGCCAAAAATGTTGCTCCTTGATCAATTCACTAGGCGCGACTTGTAGGCGCTACTCATAGTCCCGCCGCATAACTGCTATTGTGGGAATCGCGTTTCCGTACCTGCGCCACGGCCACCTAGTGGGGAGAATGCGAAGCTATATATGCAACACAATATCGATGTAATCTTGTTCTTACATTAACGCAGGTAAAAAAATCTGCATCCGTTTGTCAATTTTACGTAATCTAAGGCGGGTATTGATATTAAAATATAAAAATGTATATATCTCTGGAAAAGGATCAGCTAAGATTTCAAATTTTGCTGATTCCGAACCTACTAATGGTAAAGAAACTTTGTATGAAAAGCGATTTTGGGTTCATTTTCATCAAACATCTTTCCCCTTCAAGCGAAGTGTGACCTGTTAACATCGTAGCCGGAGAAAGTTCAAATGTCCTGTCTTTTTACAATAATGACAAACTATTTCCATTTTTCTCACGTATTTGCTCGGTGTCGGTGATGGTCGAAAACTGTTCGGTCCGGTCCTTGCTGATCGGCAGTCTCGTGCTATGTGTCCCGGTTTCTGGCAATTATAACAATTATTTCCTCTGTTACCTTGTCTACTGCTACGTAGTTGATTATGCTCTCGATCTGGTCCACGGATGGAGCCTAAATCTCGTTCTTCTTCTATCGCGATCGATATGGCTTCTCTAAGATTTTCGCATCGTCGGCTTTTAACCAGTATCTTCAACCTGTCGTTCAAGCCTCGTACGAAAATATTCACTGCTTGGTTCCTAATTTGACGTTCTAATATTAGCTTAGTGTCTTCTTCTGCGGCTTCTCTCATCGTCAATTCGATTACTTGCGCGGTGAGTTCTTCAAGTCGAGTTCCATACGTCTTTGTATCTTCGTTCTGTCGTTGCCTGCAGCTGTAGAATTCCACTTGTAATGAAGCAAATGTCCGTGTATCAGTGCTCATCGACTTTAGCTCTCCCTCCAATGCATCCCAGGTGTCAATCGATTTTTATTCCAAGGTTCGTGCTGCGGTACCTTTAATCCGTGTGCTCAAAACAGCCTTTAATAGATTTCCGCTGTCTGCAGGTTCTATTATTTCACGTGCATACTTGCAGGAGCGAATAAAGTCATAAGCCTTCCCTCGATCATCGCTTTCAAGGGTGTCGATATCCTTCAGTGCTTGTCTCACAGTGACGGCATCGGCCATGTTGAAGATCGGTGGGGGTTTTTGAGACTTATTTTTGAGAAATTCGCGTAATGTAATACGTAGTTCGTCGACCGTGTTTTCTTTGGTGACGTCTATATTGAGGTACTCACAGGCTTCGAAAAGGGATTCCTTGCGTAATTCCTGAATCCACGAAGGCTACCTTCGGAAATTTTTTCATCCAACTCGTTCCAAGACAGTGGCATCGACTCTGCGCCTGCTGCTTCCTGTGCTGCCGCGGCCAGTGACGAATGTAAGTCCTGCCTATCGCTGGGCAGAAGTACGCCAAATAGTGGTGAACTGTCACCGAGAACGAGTGGCTTGAGGAACGCGACACCCTGGCCGCGGCCGAGGCCGTCCTCCAGGCGGCTATGACGCAGGAGGAGCGCCGTCTGCTAGCGCAGACCGAAGACCAGCTGCTGGCGACCCCACCAGCAAGTCCGACCACGAGGAGGACCCCGGCAGGGAGGACCGACAACGAGGAGGGACGACCCGAGGCCATCGAGGACCCGGCCGACCGCCTCGCGACACTGGCCATCGCCAACGAGAAGCAGGGCGTGCTCCGTCGCCCACGGACGCCCACCCTCCGCTCCCCGGAGAGTCCCGGGACCCGCCGTCTCCTAATCTCCGCGACCACGACCCCTGCGATGTACCGGTCACTCCTGACCCCCCCTGTCCGCACCCTTCGCGACGGTTGGTTGGGTCCTTTGTTCCCAAACCCGCGCTCCGGCGAAAACTTTTTTATTTGTTTGGCCTTTTCGTTCGGTCGTTTTAGTTCTAAGACACGCGCTTCTCGCGACCTAGTTTTAAGATACGCGGATTCGCGAACCCCCTCTGCGTCGCTCCTCACCGCGGGTAGAGTGAGAACCAGGCCCTAGGTTTAAGGTATCGTTCCCCCTCGCGAGCCGAGGGTTACGCGAGGAATCCACATGTGTATGTCGAGTCACCGTGGACGCAGACCCCCTGCGTCGATCACCGAACAAAGAACTCATTTTCTAGTCACCTCAAGTACAATTTAGTTTTTTTTCGTTACTCGTTTCTTTTCTAGTCATTCGTACCTGCCATTTTTTATTTTTGCTATCTTGTTCCTGAAGGGTGATCGGCGTAGACGGATGCTGCGGAAGCGTACGCCTTCTGCGAACCCGTACCTTCCGTTTGGCGGGGGGGTGTTGTAACATGGCAAATACATTGCCCGTTATGGCATCCGTCAACGCAGCGGAAGGATTGTAGATATCCTCGCGAGACTCTCGGTAACGCGCATAGATTTAAGACAGGTATCGAAGGATCACGTGGTTCACCGGAGCTAGGAACAACCTCACCCCGCTTCCCCGCGGCCCTACGACCCAGCGCGGGGAAGAAGCGTCTAGCCATCTTGTGAATTTGCCTATGAGAGCTTCCATCTTGGATTTTGGACACGCAACAAGTGGCCGTTGCATCGTGCGAAGGAATCCAAGCTTTTAAGTGATAACTCGAGTCTTCCGAGCCCTAAAAATACCGCGACTGTCACCGTCGTGCCGTGCACCTTTCGTGCACCATAAATTGTGTCTCCTGAATCGCCTCCTGTGACCCGTGAACCCCGATTAAGAATCCAGCCGGACCGCTGGCACGTGGCCGCGACCGGCGCCCCTGTGAGAACCCCCAAGTGCGTAGTGTGCCCCGACGACCTTAGCCACACCACTGTCGGATTACCTGCGAACGTGTCGATCCAAGTTGGATCTTTTTCGTCCCTATTTTCACCCCCTGCGCTGCAAGAAACCGTAATAACTTTGTCTAGGTGGGCTTGGCTGCCGCCAAGACCGTTGGAACCTGAGACGAGGAGACCAGCGTCACGGGAAGTACCCTAGATGCGCTCGGATCGTTCTACCTGCTTTCCTGTTTCTTGCATCGCTTGTATTTTCAGCCTTCCGATCCCCCGCCATCGACCTCCCTACCTGCACGCGCCTCCGCGAACGGTCGAGTCCCGATACCGGCCTTTTTACCGTCGTTTTTCTCATTTTCTGTTTGAATTCTGCTCATGTGTATTCATGCGTGCGTGTCCGTGTGATTCGCGCCTGTAGAGGTGGTCCCTGTTGAGACTCACACCTACATATGGTGCGCAGAATCACCGCGCACGCCGCGTTACTTCAACCGTCGCCGAGCTACGGTTCGCCGTACGCTTTGGTTCGAATCATGTCTATTTCTCGTATTCGTCTGCTATTATCCCGCTTTACGTTACCGACCGTAAACTTCGATCGAGTGAGTTGAGCGCGATCCAGTGCTGTAGTTATTGTCCCTGTTGGGACGAGTGCGCTACGTGGTCTGCGCAAGGATCGCGCGCGCTCATCGTTGCGAGTCAGCTGCCGCGAGTCCACAGTCCGCTGTGCGATCCGGCTGACGCCCGGTACCGCTCCCCTTGTTCCCCTCGCCCTCCACCTGGTTCGCGTCCAGTCGAGTTGAGCAGCCGACTTGTAAATAGTAGATTATAATTTGATATCGGCTCTTCTAGCCCCGATCTGTTTTTCACCCTCGAGATCGCCTAGCATCTCGAAGGGATTGTTAACTTCCCTCGAATTCATTGAATAAACGTCTTTGTTAATTGTTCACCAACATACATGGTTTACTGTCTTTGCCCCATGTTCCCCTCTACCAAATACTGTAGCTAGCCTCCTTCTTCTCCTTCAACCCCTATTTCCTACCCCCATCCCCGCGGAAACGCGGCGATTGGTTCCCGTAAGGAACCTGGCGCCCAAAATCTTCTTTGATTAGTTTTAAGTCCCGTTATCCACGTTGGGTTCCGGCTTCTTTTGCTAGCATTGTGGACAGGGTTGGTTTTCAAACAACCCCGAAAGCGTGTTACATCATGTCACATATCGAGATCTACTACTATTCCTCTTAGCGAGTTATTAGCCGTTTCAGGTTTCTTAATGGATAATCAAGATAATCAAGCGAATCGCCGCCAAGTACCCGAAGGCGCGAGAGCTAGCCGTGAATTATTTTCTGGGACGAACTTTTATACTTGTAAGCACGGTGTCAGAACTACGAAACGCGTGAATATTTTCCGATAAAATTCACAGCACAGAATGTCCCCCACCATATGACCTTGCTGTATAAATTTGATCACAATCGGTCAACTGGTTTTCGAGATATTCATGACGAAAGTTGATGAAAAAGCATCTTCTTTTTGTTCTGCTACGCCCAAATTTTTCGCTCTACAATCGATTCCGATCGAACGGCTCTACGTATCGACTTGAGATTCGAATCTTGGTTATGTTCCGTGCAAATCTCGACCCCTATTGATTTGGAGCCGAATCCGATCTCTTACTCGGTCGGTATAAATAAATCAGATCGCGAACTGAGTTCACAATATGGCCGCTCGTCAGCCCCGCTCGCGGCTCGCCGTAATAAAATGTCAATCAACTATCTATGATCTAGTTCATGAACCACGGTCGATAGAGAAATCGATCGAAGAAAACCGTTTGGTCATACCATAACCTCAATGTATGTATCAATAATATTTTGTCAGTGATCACGACGTGCTGTGTACTGTGCTAGTGCTTTAAATAGGGTATCAATAAATTGAGTGTAAATTCTACGTGATTACACATCACGAAATCTCATGATAACCTAAAACCGAGTTTCAAGATACTTGAACGATCAACACCGTCACCGAAATATTCGTCCAACAAGTTCTACACTGCCGATATGGAAAAACGTTTCGATTGAACGCCAAAGACCTGTCAAGGTAGACGTAAGGAATAATTTTGTTGATGAGTCATTCAAACGACACATCCTAGATATATATAGCAACCTGACGACTGAGATAATTGCTCCGCCACAGAATCCGACACTTCTAAATCACCAAGGTTCCGGAACATGGAATAAAGGTGCTACAACTCACAGATCGCCATTGCCACAAATACCTGGAAAATGTTCAATCGTGTTTCACGCTTCTAACCCGCTTCACGAAATCAAATCGGCCAATCGTCGTTTGTAACACCCTGAAAATCTTCAATCGGATACCCAACGGAGCTGGTAAAGCCGCTACACAAATCAACAAGGAAAATTTATTCAGAATCGTTGGGTACATTGTGAAAAGCTCGATACGTCCTCATCGTAAGTATGTATACATAAATCTATGACTGTGACATTTTGAACCAAAACCAAGAATGTTTGTAAATTCATATGTGAAATGGAGTAATCTCATTTTTACAGGACAACAATAGTCACACATCATCCGAATGACCGAAGTTAATACGGGGACTCGGGGGGCGCATGGTGGAGGGGAGGCGCGGCGAGTCCTTAACAATGCCCGGTGGTCCTTTCTTCCATCCTTCCTTCCTTCTGCGTTGTCTCCGGCGGAGAGTAGCGACGATGAAGGGGGTAAGGAGTGCGAAGTCAGGGGGGAGTAGGGGTGAGATGCGTCCGATGTACGGTGCGGTGGGTGGATTGGCGTAGGGGTAGCGGTAGGTGTAGGTGTGATGGTGTTGGTGTAGGCGGGTGTCGGATGTGTTGGTGGTGTGTAGGTGTAGGTTGGCGGTAAAGGGAGGTAGGGTGTGTGCAATGCAAGACTCAGAGAACTCTAAGCTTGCTGGTCAGGTCGCATTAAAATAATGTGCCAGAGCCATTAAAAGATTCAGAATTTTATTTAGCAAAACAATGTAGGCGTTCGAATTTTATACATTGGCTAGTTCGGTATTCTATACCGGACACTGCTGTGCAAGTCGGTAGATGGACGAGCACTTGAGTGAGTGAGTGTAAGTCACTCTGGGTAAGCGTCTGTCTGACTCTCTGAGCAAGCGTCTGTCTGACTCTCTGAGCAAGCGTGATTTACCGTGATAAATCCAGGTCTGATATTCGCGGACCGGGGTTACTTTGATAGCGGGTTAGGAAATCAAGCCAACTCCCTCTTATCGGCCAAGCGGCGAATTACCGGGCTTAGACGCGGTGCAGGCGGAGCGCGGGCAGCTGTCGGGTAGCTGTGCTCGAGACCTGACGTCATAGACTCGCGGTGCGGGTTGCCACTGGGTAGGCGTATGTTATGGTTGCCTGCGTGTAGGCGCTGTTCTCTAGGTATGAGGTTTCTCATGCATCAAGGCGCCCCCTCCGGAAAGCGTCTACATGCAGGGTATGATTCTATTGGATTCGGTATATCGCACTCTAGTCCTAGTCTATCTTATTGGTCTAACTTATTCACTAACTTATCTGTCTAACTTATCTGTCTAACTTATCTGTCTACCTTATCTATCTAACTGATCTGTCTAACTTATCTCTAGCTTAACCTATGAGTCCTTCCCTTAATCTAACACTTCACTAAGCACTAGTTCGGGGGAGGGGATTCACTGTCTTCGGGGGTCGAAGATCTAGTGAGGTCATCTTTTTCTCCCCAGTGTCCCGGTGGGCGATGACTGACACTGGGGTCCCAACTACCTAGTCGGGGTACGGTCTCCGACTCGTACGGTCCTCTGCTTCTCCGTAGGAGGTCCAGGTTGGACGGGGGGGTTTCAGACTGTCCAGTCTGAGGCGGTGAGGTTCTGGTTCCTCGGGTCGTTGTCCGGTCGGACAGGGTAGGCAAGGGGTGCCTGGTGCGGAAACTCGTCTGTTTCGTGCGTGGTGATCGACATAGCCAAGATCAGATCCAGGTAGGCGTGTCGTGATCGGGGTTGTGCCATGGCGCTGGTGTCAGCTGGCGACCATGTGCGGGTTGGACGTCCGTCCTTGTCTATCAGATAGACTTCTCTTCCGAGTCAATGCGTGACTGGTTGAGGCCCTTCCTGGAGAGTAGCAAGACCGGCGTGGTGTTTGCTATTCGCCCTTCGAGAGGTGGTGCCCTCTCGTGTAACCAGTGTGCCTGGTTGGAAGCGTGGCGTCAGATCGGCGTCGGCGTGGGGGGCGGGGGGGGGTGTGATCGATGGTGCCAAAGATCGGGTCCAGTAGGCTACCATGATTCGGTGGGTCGGCCTTGATGTCTTCGCGGAAGTCATCTTCTCCTAGTCGGCTGACTGGGATCGGCCTTTTCCGAAGGTGTGTCGACTAGACTTCGGCGTGAGGTCTGTCTACCTTGGAAGGCGGTGTGTACCCCTGGTAACAATGCTCGTCCGGCGATTATCAGGGTACTGGCGGCGGTGTCGGGTTGGTATCTCGTCCGATACCTCTGCTGGCGGTGGGGCGGCGTCTGGACGTACCCGCTCTTCCCTGTCCAGGGTAGAGCTTTGCGGCTGGGTCGTCGTCGTTCATCGGCTGATGAATTCAGAGCCGTGTGGGCAGCGCGCTCTCTGGTGTAGAGCGGCTGAGGCAGACCGTGCTGGCCTTAGTTGGCGGTAGGGTCGGCGGTGGCGTTCGTTGCGTCCATCGCCATCTTCCAGTTACCTAGGCCATTTTGCGTGACCTGGTAGGCTGGGTGCGTGCGGTTCCAGCACCTTCCGGGGCAGTGCCAGCGTTTGGGTAGCTGGGTGCCAAATGGGGCTGCTGTCGGGTGGGTCGGCGTCATCCTTCTCGGGTTCGCCTCTTCGTTTTTCGCCCTGGTCTCCTCTTCTCGGGACTTCTCGTCGGAGCCGGTTACCAGCGCTCCTATCATGAGCGTGGCGAAGTGTTCATGTGCGAACGGTCGGGTCGCTAGGCTTAGCGTCGGTCCAAGGAGCTCGGGTATGATCGCTACCTTGACCGGTTCGGGGTCCTCCTCGTCAAGACCACGGTAGACTGGTATCTCATAGCCTGAGCTAGCCAGTGCTTGGTCGATGACTCTCCAGATGGCGGCTGGTAGGCTGGGCGGGTTCGCAAGTAGCACCTCTGGTCGCACTTGGGTTCGTGCGGACGGTGGCTCCCTCTGCGATGGCGGATCACATGGCAGTACCTCTGTTTGCACATAGGCTCGTGCAGACAGTGGCGCCCTCTGTGATGGCGGCTGTCGTCGGTTCACCGGATGCGGCTGCATCGGTGGCTGCGGGTCGGTCCGTGATGGCGGGTCTACCATCTTCCTCTTCTGCGTCGGCGGGTGCGCGAACGGATCAATTCTTGATCCCGTCGGCGGCTTCCGGGTACGGCCTGTACCGAAAGTAGGGGCGTACCCTCTGTCTGCACCTGGGATGGTGTCTCCGAAGGTCGTCTGCGGTGGCGGCTGTAGTAGTAGCGTTGGCTGTGCTACTACTAGCTCCGGCGGTCGGGGTGTCGCCAGTTGCAGTCCCACAGGCAATGGCTGTCCTGCGGGTTGCGGCGATGTAGGCGTCTGCTGCGGGGCTTCGGGTTGCGGCTATGCAGGCGGGCGCTGCTCTGCCGGTTCGGGTTGCAGTGGCGTTTGCAACTGTGGCTGCGGGCTGGCCGAGTACAATAGGCTCTGTACTGGCTCTGCCTCAGTAGGCGTGGTCGTCTGCGTCGTGGGCGTCGTCTGCGTCTTCTGCTGCACAGGCTTCGGTAGTTCGAACGTCGCTGCGTTCACTACCGGTGGCGTCGGGTTTCCGTTCCCTCCAGGGACGGATGGTCTGGGTGAGTCGGGCGCCACAGGGTGTTTCGGCACTCCCTGAAGTGCGTTGGTTCCAAGAATCATGGCGGGTTTCCGGGACGGTGGCTCGGTCGGTAACCATGTAGTCGGCTTTGACTACCAGAGGCATTGAGCTTACCTCCTGGTTTACCTTCTAGGTCGGGTCTCGGTGTCGATGGCGGTTGGCACTCAGTCAGCATCCGTGTGTGGTCCGTCAAGCTTCCTAGCTTTGACTGATCTCCAGACTCCGGTCCGGTGATTGGCCTCTCACGTTGGGCGACAAGTTAATACGGGGACTCGGGGGGCGCATGGTGGAGGGGAGGCGCGGCGAGTCCTTAACAATGCCCGGTGGTCCTTTCTTCCATCCTTCCTTCCTTCTGCGTTGTCTCCGGCGGAGAGTAGCGACGATGAAGGGGGTAAGGAGTGCGAAGGCAGGGGGGAGTAGGGGTGAGGTGCGTCCGATGTACGGTGCGGTGGGTGGATTGGCGTAGGGGTAGCGGTAGGTGTAGGTGTGATGGTGTTGGTGTAGGCGGGTGTCGGATGTGTTGGTGGTGTGTTGGTGTAGGTTGGCGGTAAAGGGAGGTAGGGTGTGTGCAATGCAAGACTCAGAGAACTCTAAGCTTGCTGGTCAGGTCGCATCAAAATAATGTGCCGGAGCCATTAAAAGATTCAGAATTTTATTTAGCAAAACAATGTAGGCGTTCGAATTTTATACATTGGCTAGTTCGGTATTCTATACCGGACACTGCTGTGCAAGTCGGTAGATGGACGAGCACTTGAGTGAGTGTAAGTCACTCTAAGTAAGCGTCTGTCTGACTCTCTGAGCAAGCGTGATTTACCGTGATAAATCCAGGTCTGATATTCGCGGACCGGGGTTACTTTGATAGCGGGTTAGGAAATCAAGCCAACTCCCTCTTATCGGCCAAGCGGCGAATTACCGGGCTTCGACGCGGTGCAGGCGGAGCGCGGGCAGCTGTCGGGTAGCTGTGCTCGAGACCTGACGTCATAGACTCGCGGTGCGGGTTGCCACTGGGTAGGCGTATGTTATGGTTGCCTGCGTGTAGGCGCTGTTCTCTAGGTATGAGGTTTCTCATGCATCAAAGTTTCATGATGGAATACTTAGCTACTGCGTCTGACGCCTCACAATCCTTCGGCTACCTGCGGTCGATGTTACATAACGACCTAAGCCAGTACTTGCATTAACACCGAGCCAATCGTAATCTGCAATAACTGGAGACGATCGATACTACGATAAGTAACTGCACGGAGTCAGATACTACGCGGAGCGACTTGCCGAATAATTCTACGCCGATCGGCGCGCCGTGCAAAACTCTTCACTTAAAAACTAAGTGAGTAACTTTATTTTATCAAAGGGAAAACGAAGAGTTTATAACTGCAATATGTATGTCTAATAATTGATTATTTGTGAAACAGATCTATTAGAGTACGCCAGATCAAAACACGGGAACGCAGAGTCAGACCAGATCAGAATAACAATTCGTCCGTCACCAGAAAGAATGATTACTACAACATTCGTGTTGAGTACGAAAAAAAAGCTGAGAAAAATGAAAAAATCGAACACGATGACTCAGCTCCGACAGTATCCCATAGATCACAAATCTTTACTCGACATAAGAGTTGCTTGCTCCATTTCTCACCTGATTGATCGTCACCGCAGGGACACGACTATTGTGCTAATCATCAAAAGGTATGCTATGGAACTGATGCTTCAAACTCATCCTTAACGACGGAATAGGGAACCCAGAAAAACACAACTGAAAATTTCTTTCATAGTATTTATTTCCGTTCATTCCTATGGTTTACAGGGGAGCTACTGTGGAGAAGCCAGTGCATTGGGGTTGAAGATGAGTCTGCAAGAGTCTGTATTTCCATTGATCTTGTGATAGATATACCACTTTCTCGCATTCCCAGCTTCTCACCGTCCCTCAAGGCCTCAACCTGTTCAATCGTCGTTAGTTGATATTAGTATGTGGAAACAAACTACTTAAGAATGGCCAATGCTTCGAATTCAAACATCAGCCTAATACCACCACCAGGCTTCAAATCTGCACAATTGTTCAGAATCTCACATCGGAGAACGAGCAAAAGAATAAATCTGAATATTTCATATTGGAATGTATGCTATACAAGTCGATAGTCCCCGACTTCCCTCTGCCACCACAACATGGGATAATCAACTACCCGGTTGTTATAATTTTTATGATTCTTAAAGTGACCTACATTATTATTGCATTTCAGTGGACAAGCACGCAAAGGACAATGATTTCTGTAAGCTTAATGACCCCAAGACCTCGTTTTACCACAGAATCGACGAACCCTGTTGCAAATAAACAGTCAACTGATTTTACCTAGAAATGAGAAACAATTAGAATGCAGTGACCTGATGATAAATCAAGAGTTTATCTCAGCTATTCCTATTCAGAGAAGTTTAGTTTATAAATCTTAATTTTTACAGATAAATAACTTATTCATGAATTGTATCTTTCGACATATCTTATCAATGAATTGTCGAATGAATGCGTGAACTTGACAGGAGGAAAAGGAAATCATCCGATAACAGTGATACAGGGTGTATTCCTAATGATGATACTGTCCGAATTTGGCTAAAACCAGAAAACAACCTTCCAAGCAGTTGAATTGGTTCAGAACTGTAAGCTTGCTTCTCGACATGAAGCAACTTCAGACTGTAGCGTCGTTACGAATTCGCCCAGTAAGTACATACGAAAAAAACGAAACGAATTCAATCATTCATTCGATTGAACTTGCATTTTGGGAGAATCAATGATAGTTCTAAGCTAGCACCTGATAGCTATGGCTGTTTATCACGTTTATCTCTCTGCCCCACGTTCGGGCGTCAAATATAACGTTAATCCTCACTCTGATCCTTGGTCACTGTGTGGCACGATCACTCAGATTGAACTGATATTAAACGAGTTTCACTGCTATCACCGGAGATTTGATCACCTATAAATATTCCTGAAATTCTTACTTTGATAGCACTCGTAGGGGAGACCGGGGCTAGTTGATACGGGGGCAAGTTGATACAAATTGAATTTTGCGCAAGTGCGCCTGTACACAATGGCGTTCTTCGAGTTGAGGGACTGTTTCCTAACCCACTTCAGTCTACACGTGTGTATGACCACGTGTGAACAATGGCGTTGAAGTTATTTGAGTAAAATGGTTTTCGGTAGAGCAAAGTAAATTTTATTGATGTGATTCAAAGTCAGTTAGCACCTGGAAACAAAATTTTGAGCGATTCTTCTGATCCTGGCTCTATTTGGTAATAAAAAGGTGAGGAAATTCCGTTGTCGTCGGAGGTATATCTCTACTCTTGTTCTCTGGACTCCTGAGAGACGCCAACAGCGTCGCCGGGGGCAAGTTGATACGTTTCAAATGGGGCAGGTTGATACAGCACACACGTTGTATCAACTTGCCTCAACTATGTTCAAGTTCCTTTTTTCTTTCGTTTCACAGAAAAATGGTCCGGCAATATATTAAGAAAACAAAACGGGGCGAGATACCTTTGGAACTTACCTTTTTACTCGTCATTATCATTTGTAGCTCTGTCTTATTTGATACGTACTTTCAATTTCTTATTGCATATTTTGAGCAATAGTATTATTAACGGTAGATATACCATTCGTATACTCATTCGTCTTGTCATGATTATTAGTCTAACTTCGAAGGAAGTCATTCGTAACTCTTCCATCTGTCGTTACTTCATGTAAAAGCTCCGTATTGTACTATCTAATTTGTTACCTACTAAAATATTTTGTGATAATCTTGTGCCTCATGTATATCGTTATCGAAACTGCAAAATATGAGGTAGATTGATTAAACAAATATTTTCATTTGCACGAGTTTTGCACGCGTCTACTCAACAGGCTATCACAGGCTCACAATTTCAATCATAAAATTTTCCTTCGGTACACTAATGGAGGAAGGACTAGGGTATATTACCATATTTTTGTCAAATTTTTATCACAAAAATTGGAGGAGTTAAAAATAAGAAACCAAATTTTGTATCAACTAGCCCCAGTCTCCCCTACTGATAGAAAATTATGTTTTTGTTGAGTAAAGACTCTCTCACGGCGTCGATAAGTTACCTAGATCAATTAACACCTACTCTCGTGGTTTTTCTGCAATGAGGTAACAAATTACCTCGAGGAAAGGAGTTTTCTACCCGAGCTAATAACGAGAGGACTCAGTGTCGAAATTACGGCGTTGGTGCTTCCCTTTCTCGAAAGTCCGGGTGTTACTACTACGACTCAACCAATTTTTAACAGGATATTTCAGGATCGGAGCAATTAACTGTGGAGTGAATGTGGTGTAGGTGTAAATGATTAGCAGTTAGACAGATTTATATTGACAGCGAAGATGATGCGCAAGCAAAAGAACAAAAAATTTGTGTAACTGATTTGTTTAACTGAATAAATTTGTGTTTTGTAATAAAAAATGAAAGAGAAATTGTTAGAAAATGTTTATGTTTTAATATTTGACTGATATTTAATAAACTTTTTCCGTATATCGGAAGGCTGTCGCCTTAAATGGAATTTGATTGGAAATTCTTCCAAGTCAGAAAATGAATTTAAATTCGTAATTCATGGATACCCAGGTAGCATTCTGTCGCAAGTTTACGTTATGTCCTACGCATGCGCACATGCACGAGTCTGCCGGCAGACAGCTATCTGCCTGTTTCCGCAGCCTCCGTGGTGACGTGTGCATGTGTGCTTACCGACAGGGCTCTGCTGCAGATCGTGCGGCAGATCTGCTGCAGATCGTGCGACAGATCTGCTGCAGATCGTGCTGCAGATCATGCACGATTCTTGATTTCTCTGCCGAAATGTATTGTGGTTTTTACCGTTTTTTTTTCATAAATATTAAATAAATATAATAAAATATTGAGTAAATATCGTGTATTTAACAAAGTTTATAAAGCTGTTTGGGCTATTACATGTACTGAATATAAATTATTAAAATTATTATAATTATTATATTTTTATATTATATTATAAAGATGTATTAGTTGAATATTTTGAAGTATATGTATATTGTATCCAATTCCTCAGTTTTTCTATCTGGCGCGCATTGATACTATTTACGGATTTTCTGTTCTCTTCTATCCGTGTTAATCCCCTTTTATTTGTAATAGTGTCACATGTATGGTCTGGTTGAGTTGTATGTATAAGAAGTCTCCTTAATTCTAATATAACATGCTGTTTTGAGTTTACGTGTGTGTGTTAAACAAAATTTTGTGTGTGAAATGTTGTTGCCAGAGTAGCGATGTTTCGATGTGTTAGTTTTCTTCTAACGATTGTGTGTGTGTGTGTGTATGAGATTTTGATCCTAAGTTCTGAAGTGTAAATGCTATAGTGTACTCTGCTAATTGAATTTTCTGATTTTTGAAATTAGTCTTGAAATATAACTCGGCGAGTTGTTGAATACGTTACATGTTAAAGTACTGAAATTTTGATTCCAAGTTAAGTTAGGTTGGGTTAAGTTAATTCAACAAGTTTATACTGTAAGTATACAAAAAAATGAACTTCTATATAATAAATTATTTATGTGTGTCACAGTTGAAGTAAATCTGTCTTTTCATTCTGAATGTTTCTCCCCGTACCCTACTGCCGCATGTGTTTCCTGACATAATCATACTATAAATACGTATGTCGCCGTTGAAATTTATTGCTGAGCAATCTATACCAATCTACTGAGGAACACTTGAAATCGTAGGATCAACTGCTCGAGCACAGAAATAATTCAATTTCACTGAGCGCCACGGTAGTTTTACCGTAAATACAGTTGTGGTGGGATTCTTTCAGCCAATCGAATTAAATTTACTCGCTCATGCACAAAGCGTACCGTCAAGTATTCCGTACGAAAACCGTACCAAAGTTGGGATAGTTGATACGTTAATCCGATTGAAATAATTATTGTCGGTTAAGTATGGAACAGCAGTATCCATATTGTGAATTTGCAAAAAGAAGTGAAATCTAACACAAAAACATCGTAGATGTAAAAAAAGCCGCCAAATACCCACGCAAAAATGAGCAAAACGTATCGCCAGTATCTGTCGTGAAATCAAGAAAGAAACCAAGCACCGAGCGTACCCCTTCGATCTCTCAGCAAGTCTACGTCGTAAAGTCGGAGTTTCGTGTGAGGATATCGAAACATCATTCCAAGAGCTACGTACCTGGCGGGCACATTCGGTTTCATAGAGCTATAGGGACAAACCACTTTTTCGTGTGATAACCGAATTTTGGATACGATAGCAATACTATTCACTGGAAAACTAGTTACTCCCCACAATAATCGCATGTTAAAATAAGTATTTTACACGTACCTAATCATGCGCATCACTTTACAGGAGTAAATATCTTCTTCAATAATCGTTGACGTTCCACTGTCATTACATTATCGGATCAGACTCAAAACTCTTGAATCATCATACATACCTATGAAGCCAATAAGCTATGTAGAGTAAGTTCTCCTATGATAGATAACTTACGGTGGAACTTGAGTATGTAGTCTGTTGTGGGGAAATAAACGCATCCGCTTCCAATAGTGTCTAATCAAGAAAACCTTACCTTGTTACTTCAACATGAACCTGAAACTCACAGCTACGGATACACGTGAATGATGTCACTAGTATAGAATATGACTGTTCTATATGAAGATAAATATAAAATCCAGTTGAAAATTGCTGTGTGCAATCTTTTTCACCATCCGTGCGTATATGTGATGTACGAGTAGATATATGTACAGGCGGAAGGAGGATCGATTACAGTACTCATAAAACAATTAACCGCATATCACGACAGTCTCGTACTCTCGCAAAAATATTCCATTATTGATTAGCTTCTAAAGGATAACCATTCGTAATGATATATTAGTACGATAAGATTAGCGCTAATCTTTCAACTGCCGCGACGAATTCGTCCTTCAAGATCGAAAGATGCACTTTTATTCGGTATGAATAGAACCAATGTTATCTCTGAATCGGACATAAGCCAGTCAATGCAAGATTCATGACATGTATGTCCACCGACCGGAAGCGTATACTATACTTCAATACATCTATCATCCACAAAGTACCGATACAAGAAACTACTATTCAGAGCTTGGAGGAACTATTATCAGACAAACAACCAAACCACAGCATAAAAATGCTAGTAGTTGTGTACTATAATTGATCAATCAATTTTTTATGGTAATTTGACGAATAATAAACAATGTGGAGCACAGTTTAAGTGGACAAACGATTCTCAAAATACGTGAGAATATTGTCGATTTGAAAATAAAACCACAAACACACGGAAAAAAAAACCGAATGGGCCCGCCAAGTAGGTAGCTCTTGGAATGATGTTTTGATATCCTCACACGAAACTCCGACTTTACGACGTAGACTTGCTGAGAGATCGAAGGGGTACGCTCGGTGCTTGGTTTCTTTCTTGATTTCACGACAGAGACTGGCGATACGTTTTGCTCATTTTTGTGTGGGTACTTGGCGGCTTTTTTTTACATCTACGATGTTTTTGTGTTAGATACTTATTTCCAGTTTGATAATAGATTTTTCAAACAGATCTTTGGAACTCCGATGGGGTCCCCTGCCTCTCCGGTCTTTGCTGACTTGGTAATGGTCGATCTAGAGAGGACCTGCCTTGATAACTTGGATTTCAAACCAACTTTTTTCTTTCGCTATGTTGATGATATCATCACATGCATTCCGCGGGACAAGGTGGACTCTACTTTGGCTACCTTCAACTCCTACCACTCAAGATTACAGTTCACGTTTGAGTTAGAATCTGATCACCAAATTAGTTTTCTGGATGTTTGGCTGATTAATAACAAGGGTAACATTCTCACGAACTGGTATCGAAAACCTACCTTTTCTGGTAGATTTCTTCATTTTGATTCCTCACATCCGATCTCACAAAAAAAGGGTAATGGTTTTCAATCTAGTGGATCGCGCTGTCTCCTTATCGCATAAAAAGTTCCACTCGGAAATTTTGGATTTAGTTAGATCCCTTTTAGTTTCCAATGACTACCCCCCTACGTTTTTTAATGGCCTGATCTCGAAGAGATTGCATTTCTTGCTCAGCAAACAAACCCATTCGAATTCTCGTCATTTCCGTTTCACCTTGACAGACCACCTTGGCAATACCTCGATATTAACTATTGTTAATGAAAAGAGACGTCCCAACCGGTTCATTCTACTCCTGCCTTACGTCAAAGGCCTCTCGGAACGGTTTGGTAGCACTCTAAGAAAATTTAATGTTTCTCCTGCTTCCAAGATTATTAACAACCTTTCGGGTATTGTTCTCAAAGGTAAAGACAAGGTTCCAGTTACGTCCCAAGAGAATGTGGTATACAAAATTGATTGTAAAGATTGCCCAGCTTCTTACGTAGGCCAAACTGAACGGGAGTTTGAAACCCGTATTAAAGAACATGAGTCTAATTATTAATTAGAACATTAGTAAACCTCCTTCTAAACACTCTGTCCTTTCTGTTTATCAGACTACCACTAAACATACCCTTGATTGGGGTAATGTTAAGATCTTAGACAGGAAAAAAGATTGGAATAAAAGTTTAACGTCTGAGATGTTACATATTCATCTGCAAGAACGTCCTTTGAACAAACAGGAGGGTACTAAGAAGTTAGACGTTCCTTATGGTACCTTACTACACCGCCTTCGGTCTACGAGTTGTTCCTAGTTAAGTATTAGTGTAAGTCACCGTTGTAATTGGCTCAGCTGGGATGATCACACACACTAACATCGACGTATGGACTTTGCACGTATCTTTGTCAGTTCGCCGGATGTCTATCTGCCAGTACGCATGCTCATTGCCTCTAGTCTCACTAGTGAGTGTGTTCCTTCGTTCGAATTGTTCTGGATTTTTATTGTTTAACGCTCGTTTTAATCTTCGAGTCTTCTTTTTAACCTTCGAGTTACTCGCTTTTTACTACATGACCAACATGACCAAGAACAGAACGGAAAAAAGGACGAAGTTCAGATTTTTAGTACGTATAACGGTCAGTGTATTGTACAAAGCCAGATTAATCAGTGTTTGTTTTCATCTGCAGCTCTGTCAAAATTGCACCGACCAACCATCATACCGGAACATCACTTTGTAATTTCTACACGCCCGCCTATTTTTTTCGGTAATCACTGTGTTTTTTTCTAAGAGAACTTGGTTCACATTCTTGTAAGCGAGTCTTTGTTGTCTCTTGGTAATTTTGAATTTAATAAAATTTCTCAGTTTCTGATGAGGGCGAGGGATTCCCGCCGAAACGGTAAAAAATTGTAAGAAGTTTTTTCAACACCACCTGACTCGACTGGATCGATCACTTCCTCCTTATCATACCTACGATGTCGAATGATACATTCTCTATTGATACAAAATTTGACAACTGGAACGTCACGTATCAACGTGCCCAGGGCCGGCGACTTTCATATGGAGTATATGGAGAACTCTATACCCAGAAAAAATGTGGGTATGGAATTCCACGCCCAAAATTATGTACGCGAGGAATGAAGAAAAACGCGTTTTTCAAATATATTTATGACTGATTGCGCATCGCACATTGGTGAGGAAGTAAATGCCCTTCAAGCAAATTTTGGGCATACCGTAGTTGCAATTATCTCCACGCGCGCACTGCGTACCCTGCATACTCACTTGACAGCTCTTGCCCGCCATACTGCGGTGCCTTTAAAGCTTTGGTTATGCAGTGGTTTCGTGTCCGTGTGTCCCATTGAGAAACGGAAAGAAGGATAGCGAACTGAACCGACTGTTGATTCAGTATGGATAAGTTTGTAGTAAGAGAGAGAAAGTAACCGCCAGATGTTTTAACCAGTAATCTCATACCCGAAGCCGGCAGTTCTTATAACGTAACTTATAGAAAACGACCGGTGGTCGTGCCACAGAGTAAGCACAATTTCGATCCGGATATAGGTATATCCGGTATAGATTTATATGTATAATGAAATTTGTACGTTTTATGATTTTCTCGTTTTTTTTTTTTTTGTTTTTCGATTAAATTTCACATCTTCAATGATAAACTCATGCGGTTGAGCTAAGGTGACTTCTGCTGTTAATCAGATCTGGTCGAGGGTGCTGCTTACCATGGGCTTTCAAAGAAAGCTATATCATTTGAAGAATCCGCGATTTTGATTGATTAATTCGAAATTTGAATACTTATTATTTCAATTTTATGCAGCTGATACACCTGTTTTCTGTATCCTATTTCATCTGATGCTGGGTGATAATGTACGAAGTGAAAATTAAAAACGGATGAGGAGGAGTGATGAATAGGTTCTGAGTGAATGAAGATTATGCTTTGACTTTTGAGAAAATAAGATTTCATGCCAGTCTGGTATTGTTCTGTTTCTGAGGATCTCGGCGACCGCGACTTTGAACGTACGATTTTTTACATTGCAGATGGTGTCGTATCGCAACCTTATCAAAAGTGGCAGAGTGCTTACACATACCTTGATCTGAATTCGAACCCAAAAACCACTTGTAAGCTTTGTACTGAAGCACTGCAAAAAAAAATTACGGTTACTGAAAAATAGTCAATCTGGATCTGTTCAAAAGGTTTGTGTTGTAAAGGGTTTTGACACGTGGAAAACCGCCGTTCTACGGTTTGCGAAGCATCAGAGAAGCGAATTGCATTGTGCAGCTGTAATTGGAATAGCCAATTTGAGTGAACAATCGGTTCTAAATTCTTTGTCACACGGGAAGAAAAAAGAAATGGCTGATGCACGAGTAGCTCTTGAGAAGTTGTTCAACACTGTGAACGTCATAGGTAGACAAGGATTGGCTTTGCAAGGAAAAGACAACGACGAAAATTCTAATCTCATCCAGTTGTCGAAAATGAGAGCCGAATATGTTCCGCAGCTTGAAGCATAGTTGAATCGGACAGGTTATAAATGGTTGCACCACGATTCGATAAATGAAATTTTAGAGATAATGGCCGAAGGCGTCATCTAGAAACTCCTGGAACAAATAAAATCGGCCACCTCTTTTGCGCTTATGGCAGACGAGATAGCTGACATTTCTAGAGTGGAGCAGTTATCCGTTTTTTTAAGGGATTGTCTCGGATGATTTGACAATTCAGCAGATATTCATGGGCTTCTATGCAACTAGTGATACAAGAGCAGAGACGCAATTAAAAATTATGAAGGATGTTTTACTTCGCTTCAACTTGGACATCGCCACTTTACGAGGTCAATGCTACGACGGTGCGTCCAATGTTAGCGGGCGACTAACTGGGCTGCAGGCTCGAATTCGCGAAGAAGAACCTTGGGCACTTCATGTGCATTGTTCGACGTATACTACGACTCTTGTTGTTCAAGATGCAATGGAAGACGTTAAATCTGCCAGGAATTTCATCAGAGTAATCAAGGCGTTAATCAACTTTATCCGGGATTCACCTAAGGGTAGCAGACTTCAAACTTTTGCAGTGGGTTGACTCACCTACATTGTCGCCATTTTGTCCTACGCGGTACGAGCGATTAAAATGTAACCAAAATGTGATTCGAATTGCAAATTCGATTTTTTTTCTATTGTACATTGATTAAATGTAATTTTGATTGATCTGATGCAGGTGGTGGATGCGGATCAAATCTTTGAAAAGTATGAGGGCTAACTTTGTGGCCATCCTTTTATTTTTGGAGCAATCAAAAGATGATCCACGAATAGACAGTGCTGCGTCAACTAAAGCTTCTGGTTTCGAAAAAGCATGTCGAGAGTTTTGATTTTTTCTTTCACCTGACCGTCATCATCAGTGTTTTGGAAAGAATCGAAATTCTTAACACTGAGCTGCAGAAGAGTGACCTCTGTTTAAACGACTCATATACGAAAAGGTGAAGGCAGTCATTGATTCACTTCTTCCAACGAGGCAATTTGGATTCGAGACTGTTTGGACCGACGCGATTACCGGTGCCGAAGAGTTTGATTTAGATAAACCGGAACTCCCTCGTATCCGAAATCGTCCAAAAAGATTTCAAACGGGAAGCGAGACGGTAACTCACTTTTCCACGGCAAAAGATTATTATGAAAGCATTTTCAATAATATTGTTGATCGGGTACTCAATTCGCTAGAAACAAGATTTCAATTCGAAACTATGACTGAGCGGAACTTGGATTGAGGAGGCCCCGGGGCCAAACAAAATTTGAGGGCCCTCCTTTATGAATTACTTATGGTACGAATATAGAATAGATAAAGACAAAAAATCACAGCATTTTTTGAATATTTTTCTCTTTTTATCTCCCGCCAGGGGGCCCCGTCAGGTCGGGGGCCCCGGGGCATTGCCCCGCCTGCCCCAATGTAGTTCCGGCCCTTATGACTCTACTGAATAAGTTCGAAAATTTTGTCGTGGGGAGAAAATATGAATGCGCGGAAGTTGTCTGTTTTTACAGAGACGATTTTGAGGCCGATAAATTATTGTTGCACAGAAATATGTTTCTAGATATACTAAAACAAAAAAAAAAAAAAAAATGAAAATTGAGTATTGCAGAGCTCATGTCCGAATTTCGTAAGTTGATAAAACTGTTATTGACAATTGTCAATAACAGTTTTGCCAGAATTCTGGCATCGTCGTGTACGGCAGAAAGATCGTTTTCTTCTCTTCGACGTCTTAAAACGTATCTAACAATAAGATCGGGGATGTTGCAATTGCGTCTGAATCACTTAGCGACACTTCACGTCCATGCGGGCTAAGCTGCTGAATACAACCGGACAACACTCATACCCGTGTAGAAATCTGTCCGGGGACGCCCGACTTGCTGGCATGGCATACGGAGTTCCTAACCTCTCCGTTCTCACCGGCGCCCGAAGATACCTTCGGTCATGGTGTTGCCAAATGTATTCGAACGCTTTGTGGCGGGCTGGTAATGGCTGTCTGATGTCGTTTTCATCGAGATTATCTTTAAAGTTCTAATCGAGAAATTCGGTGACCCAAAAGTTTTATGGTCGCAACGGAATCTTCGGAATATAATTTACAATAGGCAACTTTATATTCGTCGCTAACTAATTGATTAGGGTATGAATTCCGGAGTGCAAGTGTCGACGACACGGTTTTCCCGTAAGACCCCGTGTTAATTTGTCAATATGTGAAGTTAAATTACTTACAGAAATCTTCGGTAGGATGCGAAATATTTTTCAGATATTAAAAGTTTATTGTACAAACTCATCTACATTTCAAAATCAAGAGATTTTCTAATCCTCCCTATTTCCTACGGGTGGCGAGACGACCACCTTAAGGTCAGCTATGAACATGTCGTATTTATGTGTTGGAAATCATTTACCGAGTCCTTATGTATGAGTGCGCTGTATAAGGTGTGACGTACGAGACAAGGTACGGGTGGGCCGTCAACCGATGAGAACAAAGGGGTATTTAGTGCCCGGTGAACCGAGGGGGTCGAACGGCGCAGCGGCCAGGGGGAGATGGTGAGACAGCCAGTCGGGCGCAGGGATCGGGCGAGGACGGAGCTGCGATGGCAGCGGGGCGCCACCCCCGGGGACCAAGAACCGGGATCCCAATGGCAAATCGCAGGCCGCGGAGTCGCTGCCTCGGCGGTGACTTGGTAGGAATGGCAAAGTCGCGGGGGGGGGGTGCCGTAAAGAATATACACACGTGATGTCTCAAAAAATACGGGAAAAAAAAATTGTACCTATTCAACAATGAAACCTATCTAATCCTGTTTAGGTGGAATGTAATCCCCTCATAAAGGATCGGTTGACGTGCGTGAACTCGCGCGAGAACCCGAACTTCGAGTTTGATTATTGAAACTTTTCAAAACCTATTTGGGTTGGTTTGCGCTGCGGTTGTCGGTTGTCGGTTGCTACACAATACTATATTATGCACCTAAGGGCGACAAGTTGTTTTTGACGAGTGCGAGGTTGTATCACGAGGCGAAGCCGAGGGATAAAATCGCACGAGTCTAAAACAACGTTTGCCCTGTGGTGCATACGATATTTTATACACCAAAGGGAAATAAAGTGGTTTTTCCGGCTGGAACAGGGCAATAAACCGCCGTTTATATCCCTGAGGTGTATAAAGAATATTTCTGCTCATTGACGTGTTTGAGTGACGTATCCGGGTTATAAAACGCTTGGGAAGAATAGTTCTGAGAGACCGAGAAAAGACATTGCACGAGAAGGTGAGTATTGGATTAACATCACACGTTTTTCACTGACGGTGTTTGAGAGTGAACATATAATAATTAATCTCTCGGACTATCTTTTGTGCAGCATCATCGCTGCAGTTACTCCAATACCTGATTCTTTTCTACTGATATCTGGAAGGTGATTGTATCGACTTGCAATGAGAAAAAAGGAAGAGTTACGGCACGTTTGAAGGACGGGTACAGCCAAAAGCACTTCGAGAGGACTGATATACCCTCGATCCGCGGACGCGGATCAAGCATAAATAAATACGTATCCCTTTGCCCAGGGTACCGTTATCCTGGACTAGCCAGCGCGGCTAGCCGCCCCACACACCCGTATACCCAGGTATAGCCTACGCGCCACGTCAGCCAAGTCAGGGACAGCTGCAGGGTTTTTCCCAAAAACCACGAATCCTCCCTGACTTGTGCCCCTTCCACCGAGGTACGTAGGCATATTTCGGGTATATAAGGACCGGGTTGTGGGTTCAAAAGTGAGTCGTCAACTGGGAGACGAGCCAGTGAGATAGCCGGGACTTTGTCGCGAGTCCCCTAGCCTATCTCTCTCTCTCCCGAACCTCTCAGAGGCTCCCTTGTCGCGGGGTGACCTCCAACCTACTGTACACCGCCAAACCTACCGATTATTAAAAAAATCCAACCTCTGTCTTCAAACCAGTGTCTTGGACTATCACCTCATCACCTTCCTCAACCGCCCACCCCTTGTGAACAGATCGTCAGGAAGCGTATCCGAGCCGCTTCCGGATCTCAGAGTAAGGACCAACCGGGGTGTCCATCGCGTTGTGAAAAGATCGACTGGAAGCGTATCCGAGCCGCTTTCGGATCTCAGAGTCAGGACCAACCGGGGTGTCCATCGCGTTGTGAACAGATCGCCAGGAAGCGTATCCGAGCCGCTTCCGGATCTTAGAGTCAGGGCAACCGGGAAGCCCACACCTCCTTCTGCGTTTCCCAGACACCTTTTCCCTCACCCCCTTCCCGTAATACTTCGGAACCCGCAAGATCCAGAGTATTAGGACGAGGTAAAAAATGTGCACCTAACTCAACAAAAATTTACAGAGGAGGTTAGCTGAATAACATTGATAAAACTGTTATAAGATTTTCACTGATGTGAATCGCATGTGAACATAATAATTCAATCTACCATAATTTTTGGTGCAGCGTTATTGTCATCATTTGAAAATCTGAGCCTCTATCTCTTCTACCTGTAACTGGCAAGAAAAATTGCATTGCCTTGCAATCTCGCGTTTGTGTTCGAGGGACGGTTACAGCAAAATTAAATTACACGTGGTTCTACAATAACGAACAGAGATGCACACAATCTCATAATAATTATCCAAAAAGGTTAGTTCGTACACATAGACAAATTTTTTCATACGGTTTTCACTGATGCACATAGTTCGCATGTGATTAGGTGAATCGACATGATTGAATGTTACTCAACAAAGGGTTCCAAACAAGGAATTGGTTCGGGCCATAACGAATGGAACCCAGAAGCTCGAAGTCCGTATTCAGAAGTTCAGAAAGTTCGAATTATAGGAACAATTGATAAAACATTCGACATTCCACATCTTACGGTCGAATCCATGGACATGATACCAAAAATTGAAGCAGAAAAAATGCTGTGGAAGGACCTGATGATGGGCAACCAAACCCTGAAAAGAAAACTGGAAACGTCTGGAACCACATACCAAGAAAAAAACGTAAAGAACAATTTTTAGTGCACATACAACAAATTCAAACATATACAACATGTGTACACACAATTTTACTATTTAAACATTCAAGTGACATCACATAAAATAGAATATAAAATTTAATATTCATTCACAGCCATTACAGCATATACTCGGATGAATTCATAATTTGCAGAAACAAAAAAATACCTGGGAAAAAAAACAAAGTAGCGGGAAACAGAAAACAAGTCCGCAGAAGAAAGATTGTGCTTGATGATAGGCAAAGGAGAAGAAAAAATCGTACAAGAATGAAAAACCGCGATGAAAAAAGACAAATAAAACTGAAGTAAAGGAAGGACACAATAATTATAATCAAATATACAGTAACTTTAACTTAGCTTTTTTTAATATCAATCTTAATTTACAACCAACCGAAATTCGAGAAGTTACAAAAAAAAAAAAAAAATGGCAAAGATTGTACTGTACAGAGTAGAAAGAAATGATTGGTTGCCACTTCGCCAGATGATTCTCTAGTTCGAAATCGGTGGAGATAACTAAAAACACGCTGCCACAAAATTGATTTTTACCTTGGAAATTGAAATCAAAATTTTTTTTTATTGACCTGAAAAATTAAACTCATTAACAGCAACAAAAGGCTCAAAGGCACCATGTGTCGCAGATGAGCCTTCTTATTCAATTCATTTGCGGCACATGGTTCTTGAGAGACTTTTGTTTCTACCGATGAGTACAATTCATCGAGTCAATGAAAAAAATGTTGACATAAAGATTCAACAGGCTAAAAAAATAAATTTATTCCATACATGACCGGTAAGGCCGATTTCGCTATCTATTTTCGGGGGCCAAAGAGCGGTTTTACCGACCGAGAAGTTTCTACTCCCGCTGTGGGAGTGAAGACAGTGAATAAAGAATTTATCTACCAGTTTGATCTGCCGTACCGACCAAAAGACCGTGAATATTGTAGTTACGTCACATAACCTAAAATGTAAGCCCTGATCTGCCCGCGAAATCGGCTTCCGTTCATGTATGGAATAAAATATCGTGTGCACCACGGTCGCATTGGACGTTTTCGCTCCCTCGGTGGATACCCCCCTCGCCATCGGCTCGGGTGGCAAACCCACGCTCGGGAGCGAAAACGTCCGTTGCTCCCTTGGTGCACAATATACTATTGCGGCTAAAAGTTTCGAGAAATCTCAATCAATCTCAAGTTGAAGAATCATCTGCCGAAGTGGCACCAATAATTTATTTACACCCTGCACATGTATCGTAAATATTCAAGAAAATGAAACTCCTCAAATACTCATCCTAGAAATGATAATAATATCATTCGTGTATCAGTATATGAGTTAATTACAATATCTAAGACCTTTCATTTATTCCATAACCAAAAACTAATTTTACATCTCATTTCAAACATCAAATTCATTTGAGTTATTGAAAAAAATTGTAAATTAAAAGAACAAAAGGCGCTTCGCGTGCAGTACACACCTAATATCATGTAAAGTAATGTAAACTCAAGTTATGTAAATGTAATGTAGTATTAATACGTATCAACAATAAACGTACGTTTCACTGAATTTGTTTGTTGAATTTTCGACAGAAATCAATTTTTTTTTCTTCGGAAAACAGCCTTTTGCATATACTTCTATTGAACGGGAAAATCTGAATAGTTCCCGGCTAGCCGACTTAGGCGTAGGCTGCCCAGGGCAGCGTTACATCCCCGGCCGGGGACTGGACGGATGAGCTGCTCAGTCCGCGTTTTGAAATCAGTAAAACTGGGCAGTACCCACACTGAGAAAAAAAAACATGACTCAGTAGCGTCCGGACAGGAGTGGTTCATGTCCGAAGACGAAAATTGTGAATGGACATCACTGTGTCCTCGCCAGACATGAACCACTCCTGTCCAGAGCGTACGCACTAATGTCTTAGACATTAATGACGCGCACAGGACTCAGTGCTGTCTAGACAGTAGTCACTCATGTCCAGCACTGGAACGACAACGCGCCGCGGACCTTAGTAGACGCGGTCTTTGAAATACGGTTGTAACTGACTGAAAAGACGGCAGATCGTAGGCCGTGGAGTCGCTGCCTCCCTATAGAACGATAGGCGAGGCAGGTGTCCTGACGGCAGATCGTAGGCCGTGGAGTCGCTGCCTCCCTATAGAACGATAGGCGAGGCAGGTGTCCTGACGGCAGATCGTAGGCCGTGGAGTCGCTGCCTCCCTATAGAACGATAGGCGATAGGCTATAGAAGGATCGCAGAGGTCGCGCAGCGGGCAGTGTACGCGATTGGGTTGTGAATGTGTCAGGGCGTCCAGCGACAGCTCGAAATGAGCCAGCGACTGAGCTACCAGCGGAGCGTACGGAAGGGCCAGGAGCCCGAGACAACCCGGGGGGAGACCAACCGACGCCCGAGACAGGGGTTGGCACCGGGGCAGAACAGTTGGGACGAGTCCTGGCGGAGACCCTGAGGACGGTGCGCGACGCGGCGACTGGCGGAGGGCAGCAACATCTGGCGAGTCGACTGGTGGCCACGAGGTCACTGCCAAGCTTCAGCGGCGACAGTCTGGAATGGCTGAAATTTAAGAGGGCTTTCGACTTGTCGACGCAAATGGTACCGAGGGTGGCTAAAATTTTTTCGAATTCTTATCGAACTCTTTTGAACTCTTTATTCCTTTATTCCTGAATGTGTTCAAAGCTAGCTCCACTCTCACCTGCTTGCGAAATAAAAATCAAGACGAGGATTTCTATCTCTCGAATTGTTCGTACATATTTGTTCGTTGTTCGACTGTGGATATGTATCCTGCCTGGAATATAGGAAGAAATTAGTTGAACCGAGTGAGCGGAAAAATAGAGCTCTATTGACATGATATTGAAATGTTGGGTATTCGGATCGAATAACACGAATAATACGTACTCCACTTATTCGGTTGATTCCAATCTTCACAAGGTCCGAATCTAAAAAAAAATCGAGGAGTTCGAAAAGCGCGAATAATAGAATAGGATAGGATATTTCAACGATTCGAATACTTCAAATGTGTCGAATTATTCGAAAACTCAAACTGTTCGATGATTCGAATTATTAGAAAGCTCAAATTCCCAATTTAATTCAAACGCTATTCGCACAGCCTAATTTCACCACATTCTTTTTCATTCACAAATACCGGTTCAGAAAAATGCAAAGATCGGTCATACTTTTTTCTGCCCTCCGGCCGGAAAGTGGCAACTTTCTGGCCGCTGCGCTAAACGAAGTTGCCGCTTTCCGGCTGCGTCGAGCAGAAAAATAGTATGTAACACACCTTGGCCAGTAAATAAGAAAGCCTCAGATCACATGTTTGTCACGTTTGTTTGATCTGAACATCATTGCTGATGTAGATTGCTGAACATAACAAAGACAGTAAATTTTGACGATTTTCGTTCTTAACTAACCTCAAAGTTACGTATACCGCCAGATCAGGTGATGAAACGAGTTTAGGTCTCAAGTTTATCCTATTACCTGAAAGAATTCGAAAAAATTTTAGCCACCCTCGGTACCTTCCTCGCGATAAGATGAATTACAGTGTGGACGAGCGCTTCCCGGACTTGGCGTGCGGCAGTTTTTCGGTCTTATAATACGGACACTGGCTGGCGCGCCGCATCGCGTCATTTTCAAGCGACTCTGGAAGTTTCGTGCTTATGCTAATAATTCATATTTCGGATGATACAATGATGAGCATGTGTTCGTAGATGTAACGACAAATTGTAACAAATACCACAATACGAAAGCTAGTATAATCAACTCGAAATCTAATTGTACAATATCGGAAAAATATTTCGGGTATCATATGAGTGTTAGAGAACTCGTGTCGAATGTTGTGATTTTTATCTTTGATCAACGTTGTGTCGGTTTGTGGTGTTATTTCAGGATCTGGAGAAAAAAGTATGATGTTATTAGGAAGTCTGCAAATCTGACGACTTTTGAGCATCTTAGGCTACCATATTGTGGCCGCCATTTTGTTTCTGATAATTTTGAGTTCAGAATCGTATTCAGCGACCCTGCAAACCCCCGAGTATCGAGTTTCACGTATATCTGACGATTTTTGATCGTCTCCGGCCGCCATATTGGGGCCGCCATCTTGTTTTTGATAATTTTGAGTTCAGATTCGTAATCAGAGACCCTGCGAACCCCCGAGTATCGAGTTTCACGTATATCTGACGATTTTTGATCGTCTCCGGCCGCCATATTGGGGCCGCCATCTTGTTTTTGATAATTTTGAGTCCAGATTCGTAATCAGCGACCCCGAAAACTTTTTGTCACAATTTTCGTCTTTTTTGTAGTTTCGGTCGGTTTTTAACGATTTCGAGCCACTGTGCGACGGCCCTGAGCCGGTCGCTGATCTGCGCTAGGATTGGCGGACTCTGATCGGCTATTATTTGGAAACCATGGCTCTAACAAAAAAATTGCATGAATGATTTTCGTCTTATTTTGCGTCGAGGAACCCGCTGATGACCTCAAAGTGGGAGCATTCCAAACCACCCTGTATATATATATGTAATAATATGATAGAATGGTTATTGTAATAACGCAGGCACTTATATAACAAAACATAAGATTAGGTAAAAAATATAATTGTTTAAAAAATAATTAATGTATTGGACATACATGCAAATTTTGTGTCACGCAATCATTCTGACTCTTCTTCACTACTACTGATATGTCGATAAATTGGGGGGTGGAAACCATCATAAAAGCAAGCGAAGCACAAAGGCTTACGACACCACGAACATAAATACCCGGAATATGTACTCTGATTTTTCTATGAAACAAAAAGGACCTATAAACACTACTGGCTTGCGCATGCAAAGTCTTATGAGAGATTGAAAAGATATATGGAAAATAAATTGAAAAAAAAAAAAAAAATGTGCGGGGACGCGAACCGCGAACCTTCAGCGTTCTAGTCCGTCGTCTTACCGCTCCAGCCACGCCAGCTCTTGGTTCCAGTGTGCACGCTTAACGGAGTAGACGCGCGAGCCCCACTCCGCCCGAAAATCTCTAAATTTCAAATCGCGATATCTCAGCAACCAAGGCGTATTAGATCAAAAATCAAAAACCACGTTAATTCGGAGGTCTTAAACTTTCACCACGTGAAACGGGAACCCGATCCGTGACATCGAAGGTCCCTACTCTCCTTGTGAAAAGACGGCAGATCGTAGGCCGTGGAGTCGCTGCCTCCCTATAGAACGATAGGCGAGGCAGGTGTCCTGACGGCAGATCGTAGGCCGTGGAGTCGCTGCCTCCCTATAGAACGATAGGCGAGGCAGGTATCCTGACGGGAGATCGTAGGCCGTGGAGTCGCTGCCTCCCTATAGAACGATAGGCGAGGCAGGTGTCCTGACGGCAGATCGTAGGCCGTGGAGTCGCTGCCTCCCTATAGAACGATAGGCGAGGCAGGTGTCCTGACGGCAGATCGTAGGCCGTGGAGTCGCCGCCTTCCTATAGAACGATTGGCGGGGGGGTGACTTGGTGGTAATGGTAAGGGCGAGGGTGGGCTAAAAGAGAGTTGAATTAACGATGTCCTCGTGAACGCCGTACGTGAATGATGTTTAGCGTGATGACGTTGGAGCGGCGAGAGAGAGAGAGGGGGGGAGAGGGAGGTTGATAAGTAAACAGATAGGTAGGGAGAGAGAGAGAGCCGAGATCGGCGGGGTCCGATGTTCCCGTCCCTGGCCTCGAACTGTTGTTACGTGACTGCCGGCTATAGACCGATAGTTGAGGCAGTAACAACGGTATTTAGAGCGACGCAATATCACGAATTGAGGAAATTCTCGCGTGTATTTTTCATGTGATTATACTTGATTCGAGAGCACAATTTTATTCCAATAATGGAAACAAGAGGTAAGTTCGAAATTCCTCCTCACCTAAAATACTTCATATCATAACCTCATATTATAAGATAACCTCACTTTTTTGACATATGCCAATTCTGCTCTGCTTATAAATTGTTATTCATTATTTTGTAGAAGTGTCCGTCCTCGGCGAGTATTCAAATGAGTCTGTCATTAACGAGAACATTACAATTCCTTCTATTTGTGACATACTTTGTTCTCAATGCAGCAGCGCTGTTCTTATCCAAAATGATTCTCAGCGAGAGGATTTGAAAAAATTTCTCTCTTCTTCTTTTGATGGAAGAAGAATTTTGACCCACTATGGACACAATAAAGAATTATCTGAGAATGCACTGGCAACGTTAACGCGCTTAATCATTAATAGAGAATGTAATATTCTCTTAAATGAAAAAAAGACCACTTTGGAAAATCCTCTTCAAAAACTAGAGTAATCGATTTCCTACAACATTTATTTCTTGCGTAATACAAGTACTATTCCTTTTAGTAAATAGTTGAACGTATATGACAGAGTTTTACTTTATTCTAACAGGATTCCCTCCGCAATTCTGACTCAACTTTCGTTAGAATGTGCTGCTGTTTTCAAGCAGGTTCCAGGAATTTTTTACACCGCAACAAAAACTTTCAAGAGTAGTGGAACGACGCAAAAAATCAGAGCTTCCGGAAGATTCGTTAATCGAATCAACTACATGCGAATTCTGCTTCTAGAAGATGGTTTATTGAAGAACAAAAATTCACTACCAATTGATTATGAAGATCAAAATCTGGGTACTTTTAGCATTGCTCACGAAAAACTACGTACATTTATTTATGATTACCGTGTAACTTGGTATTCTACAGAAACAGTTGACCAAGCCCTTCAGCTGCTGAGAAATCAAAGCGTAGACGATATCGACAAAATAAAAACTGCTTGGGAGCGATCTTTCTTTGCACGACGCGAATTGTCCAAGAAGAATCCGTCTGGCGCAGTTTGGCAATGGAAAGATTTCCCTTGTCTTGCACATAACCGGGATTTGGTAAACAATCATGATTGATATAGAATATCTACTTTTCAAGTATGAAAATTATATTCACTGTATACTTTAATGCAGATACTGTCAGATTTCAATAAAAAATACGAATCTGTACCATCTATTGAAGACACGTGGCCCTCTTTTCTGAATGCTCTCGTTAAATACATCGGTACGCGACGCCTTCATGACGAGTCAACTGAGCTTTTTGATGATATTCACACATTGACCAATGGTAAATAATATGCTTCAGAAATTGTTTTATAATTATTTTTTTCAATTAAAAAAACTTATTTTAAAATTATTTTTTCAATTAAAAAAAATTGTTGAGAGTGCAAAGTTTTTGGAATGATTGCTATGGAAATAAGTAGAATTGTGCTAAAAATAAGTGATTTACGTTTGATTTTCAGACCAAAGAGAAGCAATACTCGTGAAACTTTTACCTTCTGCAATTTTCGCTCCAATAAAAAGCAATTCGGGCAGAAAACCAGTGAAGCGGATGAAGGTTGAAACTGACGACGAAAAACAGGCCAAACTTGTAGATGAGGAAACGTTTTTCGCAATTATACCAGTATGATCCTATTTTCTCTTTGAAGCAAAAACTTTTTAATGAAATGTGACTTTTTCAATGTTTTAAATAAAAACCTTCTCATTTATGATTTTATCAGGCCATATCAGAAGTGGATACATTCCTGGTCACTAAATCGCAGCGAACCGTCCAGGAACAAGGACCTTTCATTGCAATTGTTGGCGACCTGAGAAACCCTGAGCAAATATATACCATCATCGGCAGGGTAAAGTACATTTGCCAATCTGTGTCGGAAGCATTGAATCTCGCTGTTAAAATCTATCTGGCCTATGACATTCCTTATCCTGCCAAAACTTCGCACGCATGGATAATTGTGCAGAAACTTGTCCTGCGTATTAATAAAGAAAACGATAAATTGCGTCAAGTAACCAAGAAAGCGTTGTCATTCTGTTTGAATGATCTTGGAATTCCCTGCTAGTGAAATTTGTTCATGATATACATGTCCAAGTTTATTAATAGTATTTTTTAAGTTGTATGCCGGGATTCTTTTTTTTCCAAAGAGATACTTAGATGTAGTGTACTCCTATAAAAACTCGTAAGCAAAACAGAATAACATTTTGCTCATTAGTTATAAAAATACTGCCTACTTACGTTTTTATTTGAACATTGTTTTCTCAGTAAAATGGATTCACGAGTTTTTCGCGATTCCATGAGATCGTATACCGATTTAATTGCGATCAAATGACTTGGTCAACCCGATGTGCCAAGGGTTCAAGCATTCCAATTTATGAACGACTTTGTATCAATTCTACGACAGACGCCAGTGACAATGTTGTTTGAGAAGGTTCTTAATAGATTGTCTCAACTTGGCGAGAATGCCGAGAACCTTCAAGCGTTTCAACAAATGTTTCATGATTTACAAAACCCTTTCGTACATATCGATACGGAACACAAATGTTTGAAACATTTAGAAAAGGACTTGGAAGTTTATTTTCCACCAGAAGAAGTAACCGTTGATCCAAAAGATTTCAATGATCGACAAACCATTTCGAATGAATCAACTGAAAACGTTCGTTTTCAATTCATTCCTCTTCGTAAATGCCTGAAATTTTTTTTCGAAATTCCAGGGGTTCTTGACAGTACTTTGACGTACCTCGCTGATTTAGAAAATGATAGCTCTGTACTATTAAATTTTACGCAAACGGAAAATTGGAAATCAAAAAAACAAGTTTTCGGGAATCGGCTCGTCCTTCCTTTGTACCTTTATTGGGATGAATACGAAACAAATAACCCATTGGGAAGTCATAGAGGAATAGGCAAAGTTGGAGCAGTATATGCAGTAATTGCTTGTCTTCATCCACAACTTCAGTCAAAAGTAGAAAATATTTTCATTTTAACGCTCTTCAGATCTGTTGACTTGGACCTTATTCCACTCCATACGTTATTTTCAAAAGCTGTTTCTGAATTACTTTTCTTAGAAAACGAAGGAATAACGGTTTCGACTCCTGCCGGGCCTCAGCAGATTTATTTTTCTGTGGGAGCGTTTAGCGGTGATAACTTGGCCGTTCATTGTATACTCGGTTTCACGATGGGTTTGACAGCTAACTATCCTTGCCGTTTTTGTCATGTTAAAAGCTCGGATATTAACATGGTCGTTAAAGAATCGCAGTGTCAACTTAGAGATGAACAAAGTTACAAACGCGATTTACTTGCAGATAATCCTACAGCTACAGGGGTCGTGAAACAATCAGCCATTTCCGATTTGAAATCTAGTTCCACCATGGAACTGATGTGTGTAGATCCTGCACACGATATACTCGAAGGAGTCTTTGAGTACGACATTGGATTTGTTATGTTTCAGTTTATAGAAATCGATAAATTCTTCACACTGAAAGAGCTCAATTCCCGAATTCAACAGTATTTCAAAGACCGCGTCTACTAAGGTCCGCGGCGCGTTGTCGTTCCAGTGCTGGACATGAGTGACTACTGTCTAGACAGCACTGAGTCCTATGCGCGTCATTAATGTCTAAGACATTAGTGCGTACGCTCTGCCCTTATGAAAAAAAACTATTGGAACTACTCACAAAACTACTGACAAAAGTGTCAGAAAACTATTGAGAAACTATAGAGAAACTATTAGAAAACTACTGGGATACTACTGAAAAAACTCTTAAGAACTATTGAAAGAACTATTGAGAACTATTGAAAGAACTATTGACCATTAGCATAGGAGTTTCCCAGTAGTAAATTGGACCTCACTACTGGTGAAACTATTGGGTCGCATCATGATTTGCCCAATAGTTCCACCAGTAGTGCGGTCAATAGTTCCACCAGTAGTGCTGCTCAATAGTTTTCACCAGTAGTACTGCTGAATAGTTTCCACCAGTAGTACTGCTGAATAGTTTCCACCAGTAGTACTGCTGAATAGTTTCCACCAGTAGTGTTGCTCGATAGCTTTGACGAGTAGTACTGCGCTCAATAATTTTCACAAGTAGTTTCGTTCAATAATTCTGTCGTGGAAACTATTGAACAATACTACTCGTGGAAACTTTTGAGCAGCACTACTCGTGGAAACTATTGAGCAGCACTAATTGGCGAAACTATTGAGCAGCACTACTTGGCGAAACTATTGAGCAGCACTACTCGTGGGTACTATTGAGCAGTACTATTCGTAGATATCATTAGACAGTTCATCTAACAATATTTGGCGTGTATATACCTATGATTGACATAGAAAAACATACAGAATAAAATTCGTATTTCAATAAATTAATCACAGTAATAACTGAAAACTGCATCTGTATATGACATATGGTCAAGGGTTAAACTTTTTTTTTTAATCTGATGAAATTACAGCGTTACTTTTTACGTATTTCGAACCGATTGAGGGGGTACGTGGAAAGGGTCAAATTGATTTTGACCCCAAATAACGACCACCCTAATATGCATAGATACGTAGGTCTCAAAACACGTCGTTCTTATTTGATAAATGGATCATTCAATGGGGGCATACGAGTGAAAAATGATATAAGTATATAAACAACGAGGATTGCCCGTAGTATATAGAAACAATATTGTATTTATAAAACAGTTTTGCATTGATATAGCTGCAAGTACAAACGTTATAATGTATCAAACAATGATCCTAAAATACGGTGAAACAATTACAAGTTAAGAATATCTTTTAGGGTGTACATATTGCACGTTGGATATACCCTTTCTTTCGCATACAATATATTTTAGATTCTAATAATATTTAATAATGATAAAACAGATTAAAACGTAGAAGTTTCATAGTGCGTCTCTTAGTGTACTTACTTAATACAGCGCATGAAATTCTGTAATTCAAAAATATCTGAATGTTATAGTACGTATAGTTTATAAAAATAATAATTGAAATATGACGAAAAACATCAGAAACACTCTTACCCTGCAGAGTGCAGTTTCGTAGCAAAATGATATAACATATGAATAGGAATAGGTACTCAGGGTACTTTTATGGTATGAAAACAGGTACTCACTTGGAGCGTTAGGGCTACGGTTTTCAAGTGATTTTTATGAATTTTTTTCCGTCAAGGAGGTAATGTATATAATTTATAAAAACTTTGGGGATATTTCATACATGTTCAAGCAAATATGTTAATTTTCTGCAAACGTTTCCTCTCAAAATATGGATGATTTAAGCTGCTGCCCATCGGAATTCTTCACCAGACGTAACTGCTTTGTGTACATTCTAGAGGCCACAGCTTTCATCTGAGTATGGTTTCAAATTTACTTTAAAAATATGTCTTTCTTCTATGTGAACCTAACAGCTGTCCCACGAAAAATAGAAAATTGCATTGTTTAAGAGTGTTTACAATTTTTTTTTTTTATAACTATTTTTGCATTAAAAAAAATTCAAACGATAGTATTACCCGAAATTTAGGTATACAGATAGAAGGACATGTTCTTGAAGTGAATTTGAAACCCTACTGATTTCAGATAAGAGAACTGTGGCCTCAGTTACGTCTGATAGTGCCTTCCGATGGGCGTCAGCTTATATTTTCTGTATTTTTCGAGAAAATGTTTTAAAAAATCACAATATTTGCTTGAACATATGTGTTCCAGCATCCTTAAAGTTTCAATAAATTATATGCATTTCTGCCTTGTGAAAAGAAATTCATAAAAATCAATTACAAAACGTAGTCCCAAATCTATATATCTCCCCATAATTAATATCAGAAATGTTGTAAAGTATAGATATCACATGATTAAATTACATTTCTGATATTATAGATATCATGTCCATAGTATAAAGAATCAAATAAACAATAGGAGGAATCAGGATCTTATCTGGGGGTCCATGGAGCTGCAGGAGCTGGAGCATTCAATGTGGCAGGCACCATCTCTTCTTTACCAGCTGATTTACCACGTCGTATGGCATTATTACACTTCTGCTTTACGGTATTCTTGAAAAGCTCCTCAGCATTCAGAACCAGCGGGAAGTGTGACAGGACGTATGCTGAAAGAGCCAGCTGATTAATAATTATGAAGTGCATATTGGTGAAACTATTTTCGCCGTACCCTCACGATTACATAACTTCATATCAGTAGACGAATAACATAAATAAATGAACTAGCCTTATTATTCTTGATAATTCAAGGGGGAACAGTGAAATTAGAAAAAAAATGACACAATCAAAATGGTCAGGGTAATCAAGCTATAGTATGGAGGGGAATATATTATATATAGTACATATATCGATTATACCTTTGACAGCCTGCACCTTCGAAGGGTCCAATCTTTTTTTGGCTGGTGTACCTTTTTTCAAATGCAGGTTGGATACAGTTCCAGTCAAGCTGCTGGTACTCAATTCTTCTTTAGTGAATAATATGGCCAGGATATCACAGGTCAGTTTCGAAAAACTGCTGTGATTACATTTCCGAATGCTCGCAGCTGGAACCATGATACCCATGCCACCAAGGTCCAATAATTCCTCCTTGATCTTGTTCTCAGTCTGCAAAGATTATGAGATGATAGCAGTATGTGCAAATGAACATTCAATATTGTTGTATGCAGTCAAATACTTACCAATCGACTAATAATAGCGCAATCGACCGGTTTTGATTCGCAAGTATTTTTGTCGCTGGGTGCGCGCTGCGGTGATTTGCGAACAGGAGCTGGAACCATGCCACCAAGGTCATCCAATTCCTCCTTGATCTTGTCCTCATTCTGGAAACATTATTGTGATAGCAGTATGCTCCAACGAACATTCAATATGCAGTCTAATACCAATTCACTAATTGCGTTATCCATAGGTTTTGCTTCGCAAATATTTTTGTTGCTGAGTGCGGGCTGCCGTGATTCGCTAACAGGTTCCACAGCTGGTTTTGGTTTACGAATATTCTTGTCGCTGGATGCGAGCAGCTGTGACTCAGTAACAATAGTAACGATAGGTTCTGGTTTGTGAATATTTTTGTTGATCGCTGCACGCTGCTGTTTTTTACAGCTCGATGCATGATCATAATGATGGAGAAGTGCGGTTTCATTATTGGACTTCTCAACAATCTGCAAATCTTCGAACTTATCTTGACCCTGCAAACATTATTAAGTATTATGTGTACATGAATCTTCAACAACGTCGCATACAGTTTATCTTACCGCATTGTTATCGCTAAGTATCATCACGTCTTCGTAACAATTCCTGTTGTCGTGCTCAAGAAGCGACGGTTCACATCCAGCTAAACCACTGGTGGACTCTTTGATTATTTTCAAGTTCCCAAGGATCATTCCAGACATCTGTACCATTGTAGGTAGGTCTGCAAACGTGAAATGTTCTGTTACACCATGTAGACAAGAATGAAAAAAATGGTGACGAAAAAATTTAATATTGTAACAATCGTTGACCGTAGAGCGAGCTAGACAGTATTCACATGAAAATGTGATATTCATTTCGAAAAACGCAGATACTTAATAAGGGGCCTGGATATCAAATGAATAACAGAAAAAATAATAAGTAACTACTTGATCGTAACGTACCATCTTGTAGAGCTCGCATAGTGCGTAGCCTGGCAACATCTTCTTGAAGCATCTTATTCTCAGCCTGCAGTACTGAGATTTTTGTCAGTAAATCTTTTGGCTTCGTGTTTGACAGATCATCCTCCGATGATTCTTCTTCAAGGTTCTAGGGACAAGAAATGAACAGAAATTGTACAAAAATGAAGCAAGACAGAAAATATTCAAAAACGATTATATTAAGGGATGCATCTGTTTTTTGACATCAACTTAGGAAAAGCACCAAGTCCAAGTATAGGAACAGAACAATGCTATTCCAATCCACATATTCACAAAGATGTTGAACAGAAATCCACGTAATGTTTCAGGTTAGTGAGAACCAAAACGAGTTCCCCACTTCAAACATTGCTGTACAATTATCAACAGATATCCTCGAGGCATACGACTTACTTTGCATACTTTGTGCTTCTGTTGTTTCTCCAATGATTCCAACAGTTTCTTCGATTTACTGCTTTTACAGTGTAGATTGTCCCCACAGTCTGGCTCAGCTGGATCGACACACGTACGAAGTTTTCTCTGAAATACATATGAAATATAATAATAAATATCTCAGCAAGATTGTATTTTCATACCAGTTATACATGAGGTATATCACCATATCACTATGAAATAGAGTTGAGGCAATTACCTTTCCGGATTTCACACCACCCTTCTGTAAGTCGGTTTTAGTTGTGATTAATTTTCGATCTGCCTTGGATGGATTAAGAATTCCAAAGTTCTCCAAATTTGTTCTAAACTCGCACATTTGTGTCCAGCCTATGAGACACATAATTCTTGTGAATTTCTTTTTTATAGCATCATGAATGCATTCTACACTACACCTCTCCAACCTTTTGCGGTGACACTTCGATCATGACAAGCTTATTTATTGAATGTATTACGTGCTTCTTTATTGAATGTTTTATGGATTTACAAGCCATTTCAGGTGTGATTGTCTCAGAAAAAAGCTGATAAAACTATGAAATTCATTGAGATTACAATTACTTTGATCAATTCTTCATTTCACAATCATGTTTCAAACCAGAAATCGGCAAAAATGATAATTCCAAGGACATTTTGGTTATATATTATCAATTCTTTTGGAATTCGCAAATATTGTTTGATAGAATTGAAAATATTGTTCTAATTAATATTAGTGAAACATATAAGTTTATATGATTCAATAATAATATTTACAGCATTGATAATTGGTAATATGCCGAAAATCTGTAAATTGAATTATTCAATTCAAAATTATATGGTGAATGTTGAATTTCTTTCGTCGAATCTCGCATTTTCACAAAATTCATCAATTAGGTAGAGGTATATCTTTATTTTTCCAAAAAATATCACTCACTAGAAAGAGGATCATGAATTGTCCGAGAAATGGTCACTTAGTAGAGAATCATTTGCTAATTATTCGAAAAATTTTATAAAAAATGAGAAATTTATTTCAAACTCATCATCAATTGACCCCATATATAGTATTATATTTTTGAAGTATTAATAATTTGTTCACGATTGTCAGAATATTTTGAGAAATTGAGATTTTCTGATAATTATAAATTATTATTGAAGTAATTATAATTTATTCGTAAATTATTATTTACCTGGTCGGTAACTTTCAATTTTTGAGATAATGAATACATGGAAAATGAAAATTATTTTTTTGCCGATTTCTGTTTCAAACATTGTATATCATGCACCTAGTAGAAAATACGATATTTTATACACTGAGGTGAAATAAAGTGGTTTTTCCAGCTTGAGCAGAGGAATATATAAAACACGGTTTATTTCCATGAGGTGTATAAAAAAATATAAATAAAAAAAAAACAGTAATGAATAGGTCAATAAAAGTGACCGAGAATAAATTATATAAAGTATAATTGATTAAATCCAAGATTTTGATTCTGACTTGATAGATATTTGAAGAAAAAAAATATTAGCAATGAAAAAACTGCGGAACTTTCGATTCTGATTTCGACAAGGATTTCTCCTGTAACATATTCGTCACGAATTCTGTAACACCCTTTCGAATAGTGTATTGTATATTTACAGGGATAGATAAATAGATCGAACATAGATAGATTATTTATTATTTCCATTACAATGTAGGAAAAGCCTGAGGTGAATCAACAATCAGTATGCACCACAGGCGAGAATACAGTTTTAGTTACTAAATATTAGTATACTTGATAACTAGAGAGGATAGGAGATATATCGATGAAAATGCCCACACACGACATGAATATTGCGAGATATATATAAGGCGAAATGGAAGAGGACGCGTGACCTTGACGTGAGTGCGAGAGACATACCACCATAGGCCGTATCATAGGAGCGAGAGAGAGAACGACTGATAACGCTTTTAATTTCTCTTAATTGTCGAAAGACATTCTGTGCTGTGTGAGTGCAGCCAATGTTCAAATAATGACTATTATATTATGTGTACTAACCTCCAACGGCGAGTACTTTTGCCACGTGGCTTTTCCATTCGCACGTTTTAATTTTTTTCTTCATTGAAGTCATAGGGCCGACATCACAATTTGGCCAACGAAATGTTACCTCGGAACTATTTTTCACGATATCATCCCAGGTTTCTTCAGTCTTTGTTTGCAACCAGTCTTGATAACCCACCGCTACTTTACCTGCTTCGTTGGTGAATTCCAACAGAACACACAGTTGATCATGCATTTCTTCACCGAATAATAGCACTTTCTTTATTTATGCGCGAGATATTGACGATCAAGATCACTGAGAATCGCACACAAAACCCCGTGCTGCTTCGGACGTAAACACGAGTTAAGGTCAGACAAGCCGACACGCGGTTTTTCGTCGTTTGGCGCCACCGATTCGTTCGCGGGGCTTCTGTGTACTACATGAGTCAATTCGGTAACTTTATCGAAGTACATAGTACACGGTATTTAATTTCTAATCATGTTAAACGTGAAGATCTTATCATACAATATTTATATTTCATTTTTCCGAATACAACTTCATGTCAGTGACATAAATATAATATACACAAAACGCCCAACGAAAAGCATACAGTCTCGTGATTGGATACAGCTGCGTAGGAGCTTCGGATATTAAAATCTACGTCGAAAAACGTTCGGTGAATTCTTCGAAAAGAACGAAATAATATCATTTGTGAAAACTACAAATCAGACCGTGCACAATGCGGCGACGAGGACCTTACAAAAGGTACCTCGAAGAAGAAATACCTATTCCTAAAACAACAGCTCGACGTCGTTTCTTAGATGAACAACGAAGTGACAGTTCCTCGGATGAGAATAACCATCAATTCGAGCGAGAAGTAAGAGAGGTAAGATTGTTTGAATTTTATTAATATAAGATATGATGCAGTATATTGTAGAGTATGATCTACGCGTTTGGAGGTTAGGTGGACCCTTCGGATAATCTGACTTTTGACTGCAGTTGTGCGCGCGTACAGTACAGAAATGACTACTTTTTAGTCCTAGGACTGAGATTGTGGTCATTTCTGAGCTCCTCGCGAGTCCACGCGTTCGAATTCGCATTCGCAGACTATAATATGACTTGCATAAGTATAGAAAAAAATATACTAGAATACAAATAATAATAGTAATGCGATTATCAGCATAAGTTCGACATTTTCGTTTTTATTCAGCTTTCCAGTTAATTATGTATCAGTACAGACCCATAAGTCTTTGCTCCACGTATCACAGAAATTCTGTGCAGCTTTAATGATGACACACGTGATGTAATTCTTACGGAGGTGTATAATAATATACTCTGCATTCCATTCTACGTTCACAGTTTCAGATTGCAAACGTTGAAGGCGATGAAATCCACGAAAACCATGCTGATGAAGGAAATCTTGATGCCGATAGTGAAGAAGTGAGTGGCGAATACGATATTGAATTTCATTAAAATCAATTATGGAGTGCAACAAAATATTATCACACGTTGATTAATTGATCTTAACATGTGCGTAACGCCTGAAAGTAAGATTGTAGCGTTGGAATGAATTTTGTTCGATAGGTTTGGTATACATCCAGCTTGTAATTCTAGGGTGCGACTAGTGACAACGGAATCGTTGCGAACGAAGAATGCGCTGTTGATTACGAAAGAGGTGGATGCATCGATCACGAACGAAATGACCAAATCAACGAAGAAAATGGAAGCACTGATATCGAACCGAATGACCGAATTGATGAAGAGGAAATAACCAGCGACGATGAGCAGAGTCGCGAAGATGACTACAGCGAAGATAGTAACGGGGAAAGTTACAGAAGTAGGGTGAATAGCGAGAGTAGATCGGAAAGCAACAACTATTCAGATGCTGATCAAACTGACGTTGATAACGATGATGAAGATGGTTATGATGCAAGAGAAAATATCCAATACCACGGAATCCCAGACAATGTTGGAAATGTAAGATGTGCACAAGAACTTGATCAGGTAAAAATATTTTCATTCCATGAGACTAGATTAAGCTTGGAATATACATGTCGTTATATGTGATTGTGTGAGTGCATGGTGTACAATGAGTTACCGTAAGGTATCTGTATGTACTGTGACGTTGCATTCCGCAATCGTCACAGGTTTTGTTAACATCCTGAGATTTGGGCGACAGATAACTCCGGGGAGAAGCAGCCAACAGATCATTAGGTTAAGTATCGTAATAATAGGCCTCTTTTCTTTCGTTTCTCGATGTCTTTGTTTGCTACGAACTATGTAACGCGTGACGACGCGCAACGCCTCGAGATCATCCGCCGATGGACAAGGAGCCACCGACGACTCGAGAGCACGGGACACGAGAGCGAGAGAGAGGGAGAGGACTATCGGACTGGGTTATACCGGCTAAACATCACCTGAGCCAAGATCCCGTGACGCGCAACCCAGCGTTGCACCAGGAGGTGCCAAGGGCTAGCGTCAACCAAAGGGAATTACTGCCGATTTTCGATTATGGATGCCGACGTAGAGGTCGAACAGGGTCATACACGATGTATCACCTCCCGCTACGCCGACTAATCAACCTGGGGTTGAACCACCAGCCGTCTACGAATTCTGGATGCCAAGGAGACGGTCGAATAGGGCTGTGCGAAAACACAAAAGTAGCACACTATAGCCTCCCGTCCCGATGACTTATCAGCCAGGTGCTGAACCAGACGACTACCGCCGACTATCCCGACATCGTTACCGCTACCGAGGGCCGTGGCCACGGCTCCGTCGCAGCGTTCCTGGGAATAGACAGGCTTGTGCTGCAGGTTTTGAGTACCCTTCCACAAGTAATAACGTGGGTTTGGAGGAGATTTCACCTTGAATCGCCAAACGCCACCTAAAACCTTGGTTAGGCTGACTCCTAGTGAATCACGACCAAGGGCTGTGCTTCCACCCGGCGATGTACGGGTAGTACAATGACGAGCAATCGAAGAGTCCGCAGTACGCGGAAAAGGTAGTCCAGAGCCGGCATTACGACACTTGACGAAGATAGAGCATCGAGTATTCCCGAAATTCGCATGAGGGGTCACATGACCCAAATTGACCAATCCAGTAATTGAGACGTCCGTCAAGACAGCCTCACTGATCCTTCTCGCTACGCACCTGTGTCGCATCTATTTAAGCGTGACGCACACCGCACCGAGTCTTCTTCTGCGTTCATCTGTCGCCCTGACAAGTAATCCTTAAGACTGTGCTCCCGATTATCGATCCCGAACTACCGATCTGCGATACCGAGTCACCTATTTTTAAGTGTCTGTGTTGTAGTTGAGTTAGTTTGTGTATTATTCTGCTGTAATAAGGTAAGGTCTTCTTTTCTATTGTAAAGCCGAGAACTAGCTCCGAATCGCGAGGTTATTGTGTCTTATTTGGTTGTTTGCGGCTCACGAGCCTTTAGGCTGTGTTCCGATACTATGTTGGTCTCTATTTTCGTCTGTATTAATTTCTTATTCCCGATTTCCGAGCTGGTTCGAGACTGATTGGGTTTTTGGATACTTTCTCTGCGATTTCTGTATTTTCTTGATAATTTCTGTCATTTTCTCTATTAATTACCGATAAATTCTCATTTTCTGCATTTATTGCGCATGAATAACTTTTACTAGGTTTTGGATTACACTGTGTTAATCGCTTATATTATCTGCTATTCATTTGCTTGATCTATTGAACATTTTTGCTATTTTTCTGCTTTTGTCTTTCTTAATTTCCGATTAATTATGCGATCTGTTGTGCGAATTCTCCCGGAGTAGCGAACGTAGTTGATAGCGTAGTCTGTAAGTTAGATAATAGTTCTTTTTTTTATTCTTTGGTCTAAATTTCATTCAGTCTTTCCGCTATCGTATTAATTCGAACATCTGTATTTTCCCGTTATATTATTCGAGTCTTTTTCCCGGTAGATTCAGCGGAATCTACCCGGTCTTTATTAATCATTCCCGCATGGGAAGTTCATAATTTATAAAAGTTGTATTATATCGAATCTGAACACACCTATTCTGTTATATGCTTTGTTAACTGGCTGATCGGCTCTTCTATCCCGACTTCCGAGAGAATTGATTAATTATTTGATTCCGAACATAAATTTCTGAACTGAACTTGTTTAATGACGCTTGCTATCGAGATAATATATGGGATAAGACCCACTGAAGGATATTACTTTGTTTAATTGTTTAATTTGGCAAACCCATCCCCTCTACCGTATTATTACTACTTTATTCTGTGTTAGCCGAGCTCATCCGTCGTACATCTCTGATTCTCGTTAATTATTGTCTGTTATATTGTGTTTTATTTTCTGATTGACATCCTGGGATGTCTGGCGCCCAAATTCCGGTTTTAGTGTATTAATTTATTTGTCTGAGCATAGTTTGTGGTAATCAGAGATTACGCCGTAGGGTAACACGTGAAGTCACCCTCACTTCATTCCATTCGTGGAAAACGTTGTTACAGTACTAATAAAATGTGGTTGGTAATTAATCAGTTTGTTTTTATAGGACAGGATTCCCTTGTACCAGCAATCAACTCTCACAAGAGAAGAAAGTGAGTTACTCATCATGAGTTTCATCGTACGCCATAGTCTTACAGATCTGGCGCTTCAAGATTTGCTTCAGCTGATAGATTGCCATCTACCTCAAGCTCGATATATGTCCAAGTATAACTTCCTCAAGAATTTCACAACAACTGCTGTTATCGAGACATTTTACTACTGTCCAGATTGCCATACTATTCTGAACTTTGGTGACCTGAAAATTTTACAATGTGACGAGTGCCACAATAATTTAGGCAAATCTAATTTAAAGCGGGATGGACATTTTTTTATATATATTCCTCTTAAAGAGCAGCTCATCAGTTTGCTGAACAGTGGATGCTTCAACGCCCTGAGGAGAACATCACAATTTGAAAGTGACGTAATTAATGGGGAGATTTATTCCAAAATGATGGAGGAAAATATAATGAATGAATTCGATATTTCCCTACAATGGAACACTGATGGTGTAAGTCCGTCGAAGTCTTCGACACGTTCTCTCTGGCCTATACAAGTATCCATAAATGAATTACCGTATCGTTTGAGGAAAGATAATATATTATTATGCGGTTTGTGGTATGGTAGGGGAAAGCCAATCATGGATCTATTTCTGAAACCTTTTATCGACGAACTAAGGACTTTACATGAAAATGGTTTCATGTGCAAAATACCACTGCGTGAAGAACCGGTACAAATAAAAGTGCACACGCTACTTGCCTCAGTGGACTCAGTTGCCAGGCCGATGCTCCAAAATATCAAACAGTTCAATGGTAAATACGGATGTTCATATTGCCTCCACGAAGGTGAACATGTCAGAACAGGGAAAGGGTGTGCACGCGTTTACTGTGGGGATAAGGGAATAAATAGGTCGAAAAGGCAACATGAAATGGATGCTGCAGAGGCTGTTTGTAGTGGAAATTCTGTTCGTGGTGTCAAAGGTCTTTCCCTTTTGATGTTGTTACAGCTTTTCAGTATCATTACGTCGTTACCACCGGAATACATGCATTGTGTTTTGTTAGGAGTTGTGAGAATGTTTGTAAGCGCATGGTTTGATTCGAAAAACAGTGATAAGGAATGGTATTTAGGAAGGAAATTTGCCATTTTTGAAGAAAGACTGCTTAACATCAAACCTCCCTGCGAAATCTCAAGGGCACCTCGTTCGATAAAAGACCGAAATTTATATAAAGCATCTGAGTGGAAACATTTCTTATTATATTATTCTCTCATCTGCGTAAACGACCTAATTCCATCCAAATATTACAAACATTGGTCCTTGTTAGTATTCAGCATGCATATTTTCTTAAAGGAGAAGATAACTGAACCTGAGTTCTTTGCAGCAGAGGCTGCAATTCGGAAATTCGTGCTGAGCATTGAGTCCTTGTATGGAAAAGAGTTCATGAAATATAATGTTCACTTGCTCCTGCATATACCAAGAAGCGTTCGAAAATTTGGAGCATTATGGTCATGGTCAGCATTCCCCTATGAGAGCTATAATAGTGTATTAGGATCGTTATTTAAAAATTCACAATCGGTTCCACAGCAAATTTGCAAATCTTACTTAAGATTGCAATCCATGAAGCAATCGGCGAGTCTTGTTTTTAATAAAGCAAACTGCAGTATTGAAGGAAAGAAATTGTTCAACAATTTTCTGGGGGTATGTAGGATTAGGAAATGTGAAGAAGTCGATAATTTCCTCAGACTTTTTGGCACATCAAAAAGAATAACATTATCCATGAATGAAAGGGTGTCTGTTCAAGGACTTCTTCAAGAAAATATAAGGGATGCTGATGTGCTATCCTTTCAGCGTTTTTCATGTAAAAATAAATTATATCATACGACTGAATATCAGAGACTCTACAAACGAAATAACAGTACTGTTCTGTTAACAGACGGATCTTTGATGGTTATTGCCAAGATTATTATTGTTGAAACCGTTGAATTAAATTTGAAAAAGTGTGTGGTTATCGGTCACAAACTGTATGTCACAGATGAAGTGTTGTGCAAAGCATTCAATGTTTCCACTGGTAGCTATTCGTATGTGGTACAGCCATCAATCAACATAATTTCTTGTTTGCCAGTGGACATTCATAAGAAATGTGTCAGCATACCACACGGTGACCACAAATTATGTATAATTCCTCTTGCTAATTCGATGGAAACAGATTGAAATCCTCTCACAGCTATTAGCTATTCTCACAATTTGTGTATATAAAGACGATAAAAGAGAGGGTTGTCATGGCCAAATAATAAGAAAGTGACGTGCAACCATTCCAAGCGCGCACGATATAGTCTTGACGAACGATGTTACGAATTTTGAAATTGGACCAATAGTGGTGGTAAATGTGTTCTCGCCGAAAACCATAAACTCTCTCTCTATTTGAAAGAATGTCGAGCAGAGTAGAAATTAAAAACTCTGATTATAATGTACAATTTGAATGTTCAATTAGATAACACCATGTCAAGATATGAATTTAGAGAGTACACTCAGAAAGTATACGTATTGTAAAACTTCACTATTTTAACTGACGTTTTTGTAGTAGACTAATTTATCATTTACAATAACTGCTTGCCATTTCATATTTACAAATTTTGAAATTTCTGTCAAGATTTTTAATTTTTTTTTTGTATGGATATGTGTGCATGCATGAATAAATGGAAAATTTGATTTTTGCTAAAAAGAATTTTGGAAAATTTTGATTGAGAAAAAACTGTATATGTTCAGTACTACCTTAATGTCTAATTGAAAACTGTAATATATATTCACATAATTGATATAGAAATTGAATTAATAAATACTGTAATTATGGTAATACCGGAATTTGTTCATTTAATATACCTATACATATGTGTACCCTATGATTCATTATCATTATAGTTATTCGCTTATGATTGAAATCAATAGTATTATACCCTTACAATATCCTTCTTATTTTTCATGAAGTTTCAACTCATTACAATAATCATAGAATTATTAATAACTACTGGGGTCGCCAAGATAGCAAATATCTTCAATTGTTGAAAACAATAATGCATAGTTTATTCACAATAGTAATTTCATGATACCTGTTGACTACTGAACTGATCATGGGAACCAATACTTTTATCCATCCACTACCGAGAGGATTATTGGAACCAATAGTAAGTATCTTCAGTAGTTCAAATTGGGTCAATAATTTTATCCTTCACTACTGGAATGATCACTGAAACCAATAGTCAACGTCTTCAGTAGTTCCCTGTGATTGCACAGGTCTAATAGTTACCCGATAATCACTACTGACTGAACTATTGAATATCTACTCAAACTATTCGAATTCTCGAAGAACTACTGAGTGCCTCAATAGTTTTGTCAGCTACTACTGAGAGCTCCAATAGTTTTTTTTCATAAGGGTGGACAGGAGTGGTTCATGTCTGGCGAGGACACAGTGATGTCCATTCACAATTTTCGTCTTCGGACATGAACCACTCCTGTCCGGACGCTACTGAGTCATGTTTTTTTTTCTCAGTGCGGCCAGTTCCCGATTGTGATTTCTACACGGATAGACGAGTTTATCAAAAGAATCAAAGTTCGGCGTAGCACATTTGCTTTGTCCAAATAAAACAAATAAACTAAATCAAAAGTAAAGAATGTGTACAGTATGCCCCCCTCCGGAATTACTTGAGTAACTCCATACCTGAAAATTCTCCAAGTCGCCGGCGTTGAACGGCCCCACTCTGCCCCAGCATTCACGAAAGAAGGTCCGATTTTCAGAAAAGTTTTCATTGCCAGGAAAATAACAAGTTACTGGTCAGTTGAGTTATCATATCGTTTCGGGAGTGTTACAATAAATTCAAGTACATGTTTGTGATACTTTGGGCTAGTTTTATTAATTCAAGTAACAACCTTTTATAATACTCTTTCTCTCCTCCCATTTAATTCATCATCACATTATTATACTGAACTGTTATTGTTTTTTGTAGACCTTTTCATTTTCAAGAACCTATCGGTAGTGCAGGCCTAAATGGACCGTTTGCTTTGGACTAAAGTCGTGAGATACCAAATAATCATCGTACTTGTGCGTTTCACCATATATTGTGTTCACTTCGACAGATAACAAGAAAAAAAAAATTAAGGATGAGTTGAATATCCTAGAAGTTACGGACTCTCAAAAATAGTACGACCAAACTATATATTTAGACGCGAGCCGCAATACTCTCGAAGGGTAAAATATTTTCAGATTAAATTTGTACTCTTTTATCTTTGTTTGTGAATACCTACAGATTATTAGAGTTTTGAAGAGGGCCCCTCTCGGGGGGCCCTATTCATGGGCCGAGACGACCACAAGGTGCTATTATTGACATGACATACTTAAGTATTCACTGTTATATATTTTCACTCGATGTGTAAAAATAATTTTCTTCGTGGCGAGTCAATTTCCCAAAAAAATTGAATGATTTCGAAATTTTCAAAAGTGAAATGACGATTTATTTAGTTCATAATTTTCATAAGCCATCGTGATTCTCATCAACGATACTTAAAAAATTCGATGATCATTCAATTTTATTGGGGAATTCGCTCGCCGTAAAAGTAGGTATTTGACACCTCCTGTAAAAATGTGATGAGAAAATATTGATTTGTCAAAAGTTATTCACCTCACTATGTCTAAAGAGAGAGTTTCGAGATAGTGTCTTTGGCGGCCGATGACTTCGATGATTTTTGACTGTCCTTGATGCTGTAATTTTTTAAAATCATTTGTCGAAATGACCATAATAAATCGCGAAAAATACGGGTACGGTAACAATGATTATCCGATATCCAAGCAACCGGACGCAAAACAAACGGTCCGTCCTAGCTGATCAATAAACCTATCCCTTTTTGAATCTTCGTTACCCACGGGTCGTCTGAACGCGAGCTAACCCGAAAGTCGTGGTACTTCGGATTTTGTTATGCAGAAGTGTTCTCTGAGGTGTTAGGATCTCGAAAAAAAATTAGTTAGAAATCGGACAAAGAGCTATTCAAATTTACGCGCCATTTTTCGATTTTTTTTAAGTTCTGTCAAATTTTGAAGAATAGGAATAAGAAATACCCTTTTTTTTATGTATTACCGACTGAAAGTAAACCGACGATATAATAAGCTATATACGTATATGTATATAAACGTATTGTATGAAAGTTCAGTGACTCCGTCAGAAAAGGTATTTTTTTATTCCTATTCTTCAAAATTTGACGCAATTAAAAAAAAATAAAATAAATGAAAAAAAATCGAAAAATGGCGCTTAAATTTGAATAGCTCGTTATCCGATTTCAAACTAATTTTTCTGCCCTCCGGCCGGAAAGTGGCAACTTTCCGGCCGCTGCGCTAAACGAAGTTGCCGCTTTCCGGCTGCATCGAGCAGAAAAATAGTATACACACCTTGGCCAGTAAATAAGAAAGCCTCAGATCACATGTTTGTCAGCCTCGGCTTCGCCTCGGCCAATAATTACATGTGATCTGAGACTTTTCTTACTTTACTGGCCTAGGTACGTAATATACTATTTCTCGAGATCCTTAGACCTCAGAGAACACTTCTGCATATAAAAATCCGAAGTACCACGACTTTCGGGTCAGCTCGCGTTCAAACGACCCGTGTACCAATACCAATAGAGGTAGGCAATCGAATGAAGACTGCCAAAAAAAAGCACGAAGGTAACTTGACGTATGCCACAATTATTCGGCTCCTTGAATCAATTGATTCATTATTTCCAAAATCTTCTCATTTTTATTTATTTTCAGTGTTTTTATTGCTATTCACCTTTGTAGTATAGCTACAACTTGAGAGCAATTAGAAAATCACTTGTACGATCTTTCATGAATCACATTCACGCACGAATGTATAGTCTCTCCCTCTCCCTCTCTTCCTTCGTCCAATTCCACACACCAATTATTCCTATGTAGTAGTCATTATTGTACATCTCCAATCTTTATGCTCACCACAAGTACACACGCTCGCTTATCCGTCTTTCCTACAGGTTACGAATTGAAATTTTCATTAGTTTTCTAGTAATTCATTATATATTACTCACACAATTTATTTCATTACCTAGGTCGATAAGTCTGTGTGATGAATTACTTTTATGTTGTCGCTGGACTATCTACTTATATACTTAAGTGTATGTTATAAATTTCTGAGTAACCGCGTGAGTTCAATATTCGATTATGCGTTTGTACGAGGGTATGAAAACCAGGTGATTCTGGCTATTGGGTGAAGCGCTCGGCTCAGGTCGGTCTTCGATTTTTTTTTTCACTACTTCATTTATGATAATTCGAATTCAAATGGCCGATTACCGCTTGAGGCGATTAATTCCTAGGCCGGACCCGATACCCAGCTTCGTCGTTGCGGAATTCCAAAGGAGAATAGATAAACTTTGAGAAAAGTATAGTGAAGGGAAAATTTTAGATTTGAAATAGGACCACTTGCACATCTCATTGTTATCGAAAAATTACCACAAGTTCAGAAAAATGTACGTGATCTGCAGGATTAATTTTCTCCGGGGTCCGTTCAGAGGGGAACTAACACTGACTGAGCCTCCGCCTCCTATTCACACATTTGGGGCCAGAATAATAGCATCTGATTATCGACGCGGTACTGGTATCTTTAGTTGTAATCTGCTTCAGTCGAGTATTCCCCATTTATAGTAAGTAACTTTCGGACAGTTGAACAATTCCAATTTCTTAACACATGCACGATTTCTGTGTTTTTTTTACCTATTAAGCGGGCCTAAAGCGACCTTTTTGGACCGCCTTAACAAAAGCGAGCAATACTATTTCATTTTTACCCGCTTTTTAAAAGTTAGCGAAATCGACCGTAAGTGTGTACATATACATGTATACATACATACACATGTATTTTTTCCAGCACAGGCATGAAAAAGTCACTTTTCGACGCCTGTTTTCGGCCCATACAGTGGCTCTTTTTATGGCTAGCCGAAAAAAAATGTTTTTGAGTAGTTGTGACGCCTAGTTCCTGACTTTTGTTGCGCGGTACGAACTGCGCATCTTAGAGCTGCCATACAAAAGTATTAGACGGCAATTGATGCGGAGGTCGAAATGTGGACCTCAACTGGCGTCGAAGTGACTCTTCAAGCCTTTGCCGGAAAAAATATCGTATGGGGCGCACCCGTGAAGTAACTGTTAGGCTAGTATGTTTTTAGTACTCTCCGTTGGCTTTACCTTAGGCTCGCCTTCGGCTCGCAGGTAAAACCAACGGCTCGTACGAAAAACATAACCTCGCCCGAAAACACTGACTTTACGGGCATGCCACATAATATACTATTTAGGGCCCAAATATTGGTTGAGATAATTGTTGGAATTAGCATATGAAAAGAAATATCCTCTGCAAATTTCATCAGAATCGGTTCAGCGGTGTGGCAGATAGCGGGTTTACAAGCAACTTCAACGATTTGACACTGAGACGCAGGTGCCGGAAAAATCCTCAAAAATTCTCAAAATTTTGCTTCGTGATCAAAAGGCTGTATTCAAAAGCTCGCTATTGTATCTTCAAAATTGACAAAGTTAGCAAACGCCATTTCTGAACCGGAAGTCGGATCGGGTACACAACGAAATTCTGACATCTTCAGGGTAAAAGAAGTATCCTTTGCAAATTTCATCAGGATCGGTTCAGCAGTTTGGATGATAGCGGGTTTACAAGAAATAGGGGGGGTCACATACACCACTCTTGAAAATGCTCGAAAACGACTACCCGGGTGCCAAAACGTGCTTCCTACATGATTCCAGAACTTTTACTCGATCCGACGTTTTTTGCGATGGCGAATGTATAAGGCACTCCGTTTTCTACGATCGTGCCTAAAAACCAGATCTATCAAGACTTGAGGGATATTATCTCATTCATCTTTGGCACTCACTCCGTGCTTAGGCACAAATAAGATATATCCATTAAGGAAGAAGAAGAAGAATAAGAAGAAGAAGAAGTAGTTCGGTGATTGCTGCGAAAAAAAGGTTATAATAAATAATAAATAGATACATGCATTCTTCGGACCAAGACGACACTGCGAACGTGAGTTTAATTATAAAAAAATCTATTCTGTATAAATAATGTTGATTAATTTATGTATTTTACAAACAGTCCGACGTAAAAGTGCGAAAAACAAAATTAAAATTAAAAGGGTCAACATCAGCAGAACGTATGCAATTATGTCGTACAGCTAATAGTATTATATTATGCACCTAGGGGCGAAATAGTATATTATGCTACAATGGAGGAAAGAGCGCGATTTTCGCCGAGTGCGAGGTTTGCTGCCCGAGGCACGAGCGAAGCGAGTGCAGCGAGGGCAGCACGAACACGAGGTGAAAATTGCGCTCCTCCCGTGTGGCATATGCTATTTTTCACCCGACTTCGATAAAATGACCTTATTCCGTCGCTGTAACGCGAGTGGAAAGTAGGTAGTCAATTTTTGACCAGAAGGAAGAGAAGTGATTAACCAGGCAGAAAAGTAAATTGCCGGGCAAAAAAGTCCACTTTTTTGCCCGCAAATTTACTTTTTTGCCCGGCAATCGACTTTTCTTCCCTCTGGTCCGAAATTGACGACTTTCGACCCGCGTTTCAGGGGCGAAATACGGTCATTTTATCGCAGTCGGGTGAAATAGTATATTACACACCTAGGGAGGGAAAGTAGGCTATTCCAAACTGCATGTGAGATTGACACCCGAGCCGAAGGCGAGGTTGGCAAGAACGCAGTTCGGGATGGCCTTTTTCACTCCCGTGGGTAGTATACTGTTTTTCACCACCCCCTGCATCGGAAAGCACGACTTCCCGTTCACGCAGCGGGCCGAAGGTCGTACTTTCCGTGCAGGTGTGGTGAAAAAATTATGTATTTAGTGACTGTTGGAATATCTCCACTAATTCCACCGAAAAAGTTAATGCATGCATAATTATGCTGCCAATCGATGCCCAGAAACGGGATCGCCTCGAGCTTGGAATGATGCGCCTCACGTCGGTGAATGTATTATGACTGGCGCGCGTTTACGTGCGAGAATCTAGCCAGAGTATTCAGCGCCGCTCTTACCTCTAGCGGCAAGTGTGCAGACTACTACGCACGAATAACATCAAATCTCAAACCCTCATGTAAAATTTGTTAAATGTTAATAAATCTGCACTTGAGGAGACATGGTCTGACAATCGTCTCAACTGAATGCTTTATTTATTGCGAATACTGCGAAATTTCCATGGTAGTTGGAACAACATATATATTTACTTCATTTCAAGATATTCTTTAACAATTAACAAATATTTGTAAATTCGTTTATTTGTTATAAAGAAACTCTTTTCTCAGTGTATGGGCAGAAATTCTGTAAATCAGCTTGGATGTGTCAAGACTTGTTCATATACAGTGGGTTCTCGTTATAAGAGACTGATCGGGGGAATAGGGGAATAGGATTCCAAGAAATCCGTCGCCGGAGCATTCCCCCACCACCTGCCTCGACAGCACGGGTCGCATGGTAGCCTATAACGAGGAGTCTGAGCCAAAGTTGGAATACAATAAGTACGCAGGTAGAGTGGGGGAAGCTATAAAAACGAAACTCTTATAACGAGGACTCTTATAACGAGAACCCACTGTACCCAATCGAAAATGACTGAGATTTGAGCTTCAGGGGAACAAAAAATCATTTTCACCCGACTACGATAAAATGACCGTATTTCGCCCCTGAAAAGCGGGTCGAAAGTCGTCAATTTTGGACCAGAGGGAAGAAAAGTCGATTGCCGGGCAAAAAAATAATTGCCGGGCAAAAAAGTAGATTGCCGGGCAAAAAAGTAAATAGCCGGGCAAAAATTTAAATTGCCGGGCACAAAAGTGGACTTTTTTGCCCGGCAATTTACTTTTCTGCCCGGTTAATCACTTCTCTCTCTTCTGGTCAAAAATTGACTACCTACTTTCCACTCGCGTTACAGCGACGGAATAAGGTCATTTTATCGAAGTCGGGTGAAAAATAGCATAAGCCACTCGGGAGGAACGCGATTTTCACCTCGTGTTCGTGCTGCCCTCGCTGCACTTGCTTCGCTCGTGCCTCGGGCAGCAAACCTCGCACTCGGCGAAAATCGCGATCTTTCCTCCCTTGTAGTATAATATACTACTAGAAGGCGTTGTTCCTCATTCGCTCGCGTCGCTCACTCACTCGGTCGGAAGAGAGCGTTGTTCCTTACTCGCTTCGCTCGCTCGGTTGTCAGTGGTATTTAAAATATTTTGGGAGTGTATACTATCACGCTGTGCAATTGAAATCGGTAGAGGATTGAATACCGATACTGCCCACTTTTAGCGTTCGGTTATTAGGTGGAAGACCATTGGGTGTCAATGAATTCATGAATTCTATCGGGAGAATATTACTCATATCAGTATTATCTTCGTCTTCGCCTGTATCGACACTCATTTATTCTACTCCAACATTTTTAATTTTCTGACAATATTTCGTTGTTGATGGCAATGACATCTACATTGGTTGGAGCTAATATAACCTTTCCATAATTTGAGGTATCTTGAGGACCGACGCTTTCTCCAAATATTTCTCGCACAATTTTACCATTCGAGCTGGATTCCGTAGGAAATCGTTGAGAACTTCGTCGTTACGTTTGAAAGAATCGCCAAATACACCATCCCCAACTCGCAGAAGCCATTGCTTGAAATCTGTCCATCATTGTCCATCAGAGATGCGAATATTGCCCTTCAATGACAAGTATCAGGGCCGGCGACTTACGAAATTTCAGGGTGTGGAGTTGCTCAGATGTCGACGGGGGGCGATAGCTCTTCTCAATATTTTTGGCAAAGTTTTATTAAGTACCTTTGATTATTCGTGTTTATCACAGGCTTTTCAAAATCCATTGACAAATTCTAATTTTGTAATCAAGACTTTTGGGGTGTGGAATATCCACACGGTTGGCATTAAGGGTGTGGAGTGCTCCACACACTCCACACAGAAGTCGCCAGCCCTGACAAGTATACAAATTGATTCCATACGCTGCTTCTTGTCACACAGGCCTCTCAAATTTGTGTTCTACTCCCACGTCTCACAACTGGTAAAGTTTGCCGAAAATTCCCAGAAATTATGACTATTTTACCACCGAATGGTTCGTTAAATTCGCATACATCTCTTAACATACGGTCAACAGCCTCCAGTGCATCTTCCTAGATTCTAACTTTCACATCTCGAATGTGCAACCCTTGTGCAGAATTCGATTTAATATTACACGTTAAGCATTTATTTGATTGTAAGGGTAGTTTTAAAGTGGAGTGTGCAGTTCTTCCTCCTTTTGATAAATTCGCTACGATTCTAGTCCATGCTACAGGCAGCACTATCTATCGGCAAACCCATACTTCTCAATAAAAAAACGTGAATAACTTTTTTCGCTGTCACCTGGACCATCCAAATGAATGCACTTATGCCTACGCGACGTACAGCACGCATAACTTCGATTCGATTTAATATTACACGTTAAGCATTTATTTGATTGTAACGGTAGTTTTAAAGTGGAGTGAGCAGTTCTTCCTCCTTTTGATAAATTCGCTACGATTCTAGTCCATGCTACAGGCAGCACTATCTATCGGCTAACCCATACTTCTCAATAAAAAACGTGAATAACTTTTTTCGCTGCCACCTGGATCATCCAAATGAATGCACTTATGCCTACGCGACGTACAGCACGCATAACTGCGTCATATACAGTACGTTAACGTTTCGTTGACATTTCGTTGAACTATTAACGAATGTTCTTACCATCTGTTCGATAGCAGTGATGTTCTCGACATTGTCTGTGACACACTTAAATACGTAACCTTCTTTTAAGTCCGGTAAACTGAAATTTTGCCACGTGAATCCATGAAATATGAGTATTTCATTGATCACCTGCAAGGCCTTTCGTTCGATTGTTTCATTCTATTCATTTCGATCGACCAACTCGTATTTCTATTTTACGCAAACAGCCTACGCATCTCCTTCTGAAATTTAATACACGATCCAGCTTCAGCCAAACATTCGTCGCATTCTTCGACATCAGTAACTAACTCTCGCGCTACAGCTGCCACAAAAAAGGATATGTATATCGTACCTCCATAAGTTCGCAAATCATCGTATGATTGTGCTCCCGGAAAACGTGATAACAACAATCTTAAATAATAATGCTCTTTTTTTCTGGGACTCACGAAATATATTCTACTCAATACAGGTTCCACAAATTTCTTTCGATTCGTCCACTCCATATTCCTCTCATTAAACACACAATCATTCGGAATTTCGCAGTACAAATAATTACGTGTTTCCACGTCGGTCTTGTTGAGAATTAGCTACGCGAGCAACGTTTATTCTTCATTTCTGTCCACAGCTACATGCCCACGCCCTTCTTCAGAATATGACGTATTTTCATTTTCAATGTGAACAGCTAACCTATTTACAGCGTGCGATTGCTCATTTATCGGAAATTGATACAACCGATGCATTGCCTCGGGTGGACACACATATCACGTCGATCTATAATCGTTAACCTTGTTGTATCTCACGCTATTTTCTTCCGGTGCATCCTTCATTTCGACGACCGCGCAATCATACTCTTCATAACAGTACGTAAATCGGTATTTTATACATTGCACCGTTGTACTACGAGTTGTTTATAATAATATAAAAAAGTATAAGTAATGTAACGGAACATTGGGATTTATAATTGGGATAGTGATATCGAAAAATATCAGTCCAGTAACGAAACATCGGGATTTCTAGCTGGCATGACGAATTGTTTATAATAATACCAAGAAAGTATAAGTAAAGTAACGAAACATTCGGATTTATAATTAGGATAATAATATCGGAAAATATCCGTGAAGTAACGAAACATCGAGATTTATAACCGGCATGACGAATTGTGTATAGTAAAAATATCGGAAAATATCAGTAAAGGAACAAAACATGGGGATTTATAGCCGGCATGACGAATTGTTTATAATCATATCATAAAAAATATCAGTAAAGTAACGAAACATGGGGATTTATAGCCGGAATCGCGAATTGTTCATAATAATATCGGAAAATATCAGTAAAGTAACGAAACATCAGGATTTATAGTCTGCATGACGAATTGTTTATAATAACGTCGGCGAATATCAGTAAAGTAACGAAACATCGGGATTGATAGCTGGCATGTCGAATTGTTTAAATAATATCGAAAAATATTAGTCAAGTCACGAAACATCGGGATTTATAATTGGGATAATAATATCGGAAAATATCAGCAAAGTAACGAAACATGGGGATTTATAGCCGGCATGACGAATTGTGTATAATAATATCGGAAAATATCAGTAAAGTAACGAAACATGGGGATTTATAGCCGGCATGACGAATTGTTTATAATCATATCGGAAAATATCAGTCAAGTAACGAAACATCGGAATTCATAGCTGACATGTCGAATTTTTTATAATAATATAAAAAAAATATCAGTCAAGTAACGAAAAATGGGGACTTATAGCCGGCATTACGAATTGTGTATAATAATATCGGAAAATATCAGTAAAGTAACGAAACATGGGGATTCATAGCCGGCATGACGAATTGTTTATAATAATATTAAAAAATATCAGTCAAGTAACGAAACATCGGGATTTACAGCCGGCATGTCGAATCATTTATAATAATATCGATTATAAAAATATCAGTCAAGTAACGAACCATCGGCATTCATAGTCAGTATGACGAATTGTTTATAATAATATCGAAAAATATCAGTAAAGTAACCAAACATCAACATTCATAGTCAGTATGACGAATTGTTTAAAATAATACCCGAAAGTCTCAGTAAAGTAACGAAACATCGGAATTTATAGCGGGCATGACCAATTGTTTATAATAATATCGAAAAATATCGGTAAAGTAACGAAACATCGGCATTTATAGCCGGCATGTCGAATGTTTATAATAATAACGGAAAATATCAGTCAAGTAACGAAACATCGGGATTTATATCAGACTTCACGAATTTCTATCAGACAAATCCAGTAATAATAATGATAATAATAATAATAATAATAATAATAATAATAATAATAACTATAATAATAGAAATAATAATCGTAATTGAATGATACAATAATGTAGTAATAATATGCTGAGAATAATATAGAGACTTTGCTGGATTAGAATCTAGAAATTTTCTGGACATCCGGACATCCGGACATACAATCACGTACTTTACTGTTATATATGATATGATTTTACCCGACTACGATAAAATGACCATATTTCACCTCTGAATCGCGAATACGCGGGTCGAAAGTCATCAATTTTGGCCCAGAGAGAAGAAAAGTAAAGCTCCAGGCAAAAAAGTAGATTGCCGGGCCAAAAAGTATACTTTGTTGCCCAGTAATTTATTTTGTTGCCCGCTCATTCACTTATTCTTCCCTCATAACTCTAGGTCCGCCAGACTCGCTGTCCCTGGGTGTAGCATAATATACTATTTCGTGGAGTCTGATTTAAGCAGCCGTAGTGAGTGGGATCCGGATAATCGTACGCAAGAACACAATAATACCTGGCGCTGCCAGCTCTAAGATGAGCAGCTTCGTCAAGGCGAACTGTCTCAGCTGTAGAGAGGAAATTCAACAAACATTCATAACGAACGAAATAATTAAAAAACAATACAATCTAGACAACAATCTGGTTGTAGTCACAAATCCAACCAAATGCCCTAAGTGCGACACAGACAACGTAATAATAATCCCAGTATCAGGAATCAACCTAACAGAAATAGAATGGTGCCGGTTCCAAGTAACCACGGCCAAACTGAACCTACTGAATGACAAACTGGATGAAAAAAAACGGCTGTAAATCACCAACCAACCCAAAGCATGGACACCACCGAAACAGCATAGCAACTTGCACCCTCGTCATCAAAACGACGTAACACAGACCACGCAGACGGTCACGTGCAAACGCAAAAACCCAAACACGATTTCAAAGCTACAGAGACCGAAGATAATGCCACGTCGAAACCAAAACAAGGCCTACCTCTATCCTTATCCACATCGACAACAGCAGCTAGAACGCCGCCAGTCTACAACAGACCGGAACTCCAAGGTAAAGGCCCACCATTCATTATTAAAAACACTGACTGGTGCAAACTAGAGAACATCAAGGGCCTGGCACGAATCTGTGACTCCAAAGACGCAACCCTAAAAACTAATGGTAAAGACTCCGTCCTGATAAAATCGAATAACAAAGCAACACACCATGCGCTAATCGAAGACCTCAAAGAACGCGGGGTACCATACGCAACACTATCTGGTAACCCAAAACGTAAACAAGCGATCATAAAAGCAGAGAGCAACTCGAACACGACGATGCACTGCAAAAATAAGTTATCACTGATATCAAGGGCAGATATAACATACAAGTCACGGAAGATAGATTTTTCCTTTCAGGCTACACAGCTCTAATTGTCCTACCCCAGGACACGGACATGCGTGAGATCTATAAAATAAACACGGTACTGTACCAAAGAGTCATAATAGAGAAATACAAGCCATCATCCCCAGTGGTCATGCAATGTAAAAACTGCCTAGACTACGGCCACACAATGGCCTTCTGTAATAGACCTCAGACAATTGAGCACTCGCATTATGCCAACTGCCACTCGCCGGACCACTCAGCAGCGCAACGTGCACAGTGCCCGAAATTCCTGAAAATTAAACAGCTGCCACCGCAAAAAAGAAACACCAAAGAAAACCACACACAACCTCCCCAACATACGAAACAAAATCAAAACGTAATCGAACGGCCAGCAAGACAGGAGGACACGCAGTCTGCACCACAACAAGACCCTCCATTGCTGGACACCAACCACGAGCTAAACCCAGAACCAGATACACGGGTTACTACACCTACGTTAAAGCGATCAGAACAACGCACATACGCAAATGCCACACAGCGCGCGGTACAATGAACGTGACGAGGAACATAATACACGCGTCGGAATCCAACACATGGCAAACCAAAGAGCGCCTCTTCAGGGCCCTAACCGCGAGCGTCTTATTCTACTCGGTTGAAATATGGGGTTTAAGATACTTGGATAAAATAGATCAAATCCAGATTATGTTTTATAAGAGGCTACTAAGCCTGCCCATGTACTGTCCAAACTACGCACTAAGGATAGAAGTCGGTGCAGTGCCCTTGTCATGGTTCGCGCTTAAACAAACCCTGAACTGGTTGAAAAAAGTAAATGACATGAATAGCGACAGGCTCCCCAAAATTCTCCTGGGCAAGCTTTTCACTGACTCTGTGAAGGACAATATAGATGTGAGATACAATTGGGTAACGCAGCTAAACGCAATCTTTTCTAGTAGAGATATCAACGAAAACCTCACTGTCTTAAACCTAGCGCAAACCATCGAAAGGATGGACGTAATCCTCGAAGACTATAGAAAGCATATTGTGAACTCGGACTGGAATAGATTGAGACGGACTGCAAGCCTCCAGATATACAGAAGAATAGCTTTAAATAACGCGACGAATGTGTATGTTCACGCCAGAGCTTCTCTCCGCACGTTGAAAACCGTAGCGCAAGTCCGTTTGATTTCAAGCAGGCATGGTAGGATAGTTCTGGATAACAGCATTCACACGTTCGATCCAGAAGATTACTGCGAGGTATGTTGGATGCCAGGAGCCGGAGGTGTTATCCATTTCCTAGCAGTCTGTCCCGCCTACACCGGTCTGAGGGGTTCCTTTTTTAACTTGAGTGTAAATGATCCTAGCTCTGAGGAATTCTCCCGACTGTTACTCTCCTCCAGTGATTGCGTAGATATAAGCAACTTATGTAAGTTCGTTCAGCAAGCGCTGAATACCAGATATTTAATTTTAAGTAGGCAGCCTACCCTAATAATAATAAGTCTATTCATACATTATATACATATAATCTTAAGCATTTTATGTCAACACAGTCTCATTTGTACCGGCCGACTGGCCTTAGCAAATTAATAAATACAATACAATACAATACACAGCGCGCGGTACCCAAGGAAACCAAACACCGAAGCAGTAAACTCCCTATTCGCAGGAGCGAGGACCTCCTCAGATGAAAAAACTAAAATAGATAGATCGAAACTACTCATCAAAATAGTCGAAGTACTAAGAAACCTAAGCAACAATATAAACCTACTAGTCGCATTCGAGACCCTCGAAGAAATAACAAACCCGGCAACAACCGTGAAACGAGCGATGGAGGCAATGCTACAGCTCTTAAACAACAATGGATAACCTGACGAACCTTCAGACTAACATCAACGGTATTAGGAACGAGATGACAGAGTTCAAAAACATTGTCGTAAGCAAAAGACCAAAAATAATAGTAGTCAACGAAGTTATTACGACTAGACCACACAAACACAATCTTATAGACTATATCAAAATACACGATGTGAAACATCGGCGACTCGGCACCTTCATGTATGTTCCGAATTCTCACGATTATCGTAGATCTTAGAGAGTGGTGGGAGTACTGAGGGACATGGTCCTTCAGTACCCCCACCACAGATCAGTGATAAGCCATAGCTTAGTTCAATCAGTCGGACTCTCGTTCCCTGTGACGATTTGTCCTTTAAGACAAAATTACAAGACGGTGTACCCCACCACGTTATAAATTCAGTTCTTCAAGTCGTCCTTGACGCTAAGATACAATATAATAAAGTTGGTCGATTAAAACTTCAGTGTGTCAGTGCAAGTTATTTCTCCTGCTCCTCGAAATCAGATCACTCCTGACCCACATAAAATTAAAATGTTATGTTCGCCGTCATTCACATCGAAGGTTCGGCAACATAAAATGGTCCTTCGAGCCGGATTCGGGAGTGAATTCTAAAGGGAACAGGGAAAAAGTGATTCGAAATCAGGCGACACTGAACTAAACCTTAATGGCCGACAGTAACGGACGTTCAAATTCGTAAACGAAGATCAGTTCGTATTTACGTGGACTCTTAGTGGATCGTCGGAGTGTCTAAGATAATACATAAACGCGTCACTCACAATAAGTCGAAGTGACCTCAAGTAAACCCGACCACGCTTAATCCGTCGCGGTAATCTCCGATCCTAGCCACGGTCGAACGAACTCACCCGTGCTGTCACTATTACACACTCGCAGGTGTATTGAATTATAAATTGTCAAGGCTGCAAAGCCATAATAATCAAGGTGTCCTCTGAACCCAGTTCAAGGAATGTGACTCGCGAGCAGACTGAATGTTGACAAACTGTCCTTCTTACAAACAATTCCTGCAAATGGTGAAGTGACTCGCGAGTAACTTGTTCAACATTAACACTGTCGCGGGAAGTTCGTACAGTGCACACGATTTCAAGCGAGAATCGTGATTGGTGCAGTCTTGTTAAGAAAGCTGCATTTATCCCCTCGACATGTCAGACGACGATACAGCTTGGACCGAACTTTTATCCAAGCAACGCGATGTCATGGGAAGCATCCATCGAAGCGTCGATAATTTCAAGAAAATCGGCAAGGGCAATGTCACGCTTGCTGTTGCACGAAATCGAATGCGTATCCTGGACGAATACTGGACTGAGTGCAAGAGTCTTCATCATCAGTTGCAGTTCCTAGCTGTACCAGCGGATCAAGCTACGGAGCGCTACTTCGTGGCCAATGAGTTCGAGACTGCGGAGGATGAGTACATGCTTGCCTCTGATTATATCGCGACGCGTATCGCACAATTCGATACGTCAACTATGCTAGCTACGCTAACCAGCACAGCGGGTGCGTCCGATTCAAATTCGGACTCACCACCAGTTAATCAGGCAGCAGCCAGAGCGGACGCGTTTGTCTCAGTTCGCTTGCCAACAATCGAGCTACCGCATTTTTCGGGCAAATACACAGAATGGCATAGCTTCAGCGATCTCTTCCGTTCGTTAATTGATAAGAATTCTGCTTTAAGCGAAGTCCAGAGACTTCACTATTTAAAATCTAGTCTCGATGGAGAACCTAGCGATCTTATAAAAAACCTAACTATCACGAATGATAATTATAGGATAGCTTGGGAAACCCTCACGGCCCGCTATGATAACAAACGTGTGATCATAACGTCGCATTTAAATGCTCAGCTGGAATTGCCACCGATTGTCAAATTTTCTGTTCAAGAGTTAAAACGAGTTCGAGACAAAGCCGCTGAAATTTTGAGCGCACTTAAATTGCTCGAACGCCCAGTTGCGCAATGGGATGATGTGATTGTTGTAATTATCCTGCACAAGTTAGATAATCGCACAAAAAAGGAGTGGGAACTTGCTCAAAGTTCTTCCACGGAATTTCCTACCTACGCAGAACTAGATAAGTTCCTTGCAAACAACATTCGCGCTTTAGATACATATAGATCAGTGAATGAACACAAAGCAAAAGACACTCCCACTGCGAAACCAGGCACAAATAGTAGTGTCAAATCACATGTAACTACTGCAACTACTGCATCTTCCAAACGTAATAAGAAATGTCCATTATGTTCATCCGAACACTTTCTGTATCAATGTGATCAATTCAAAGGTCAGTCAGCTGAACAGCGTCTGGAGACCGCTCAGAAAATTCGGTGTTGCTTTAACTGCTTGAAAAAGGGTCATTATCCTGCGACCTGCAGAAGTGAACGAGCTTGTAGTATTTGCTCTCGTCGTCACCATTCGTTAATACACGTTGACACCGTGCCGAGATCCAACGAGTCAGCTTCAGCTGGCTCTCCTCCGGCCTCTGAGCCATCAAATAATGGGTTACAAGCCCCTGTTAATGTTCTTTTGACCAGCGACTCACTCACACCCCGAAGGTCTATTTTATTAGCCACAGCTTGGGTTCGATTGCGCTCTCCCAGCGGTCAATCAGTTAAAGTCAGAGCACTGTTAGATCAGGGCTCGGAGTCGACCTTCGTCACTGAGTCAGTCGCACAATTATTGCATGCTCCGCGCAACAAGACCACGGCATCCGTGTCCGGTCTTGGCGGAAGCACAACTTGTACCGTGCGATCAATCGCATCGTTAATTATTGAGCCTTGCATCGACTCCTGCACTGATGTCGGAACTGCAATTCCGATCAATGCGTTAGTTTACAAAACTCTAACTTCGTATGCACCTGCGTGCTCAGGTGACACGGCTTCCTGGAGCCACTTTCAACATTTGCCATTAGCGGATCCCAATCCCTTAAGTTCCGAACCTATAAACCTTTTGATAGGAGCAGACATTTATGGCGCGTTATTACGTCCTGGGCTTCTTCAAGCCCTCGGAGCCCTGACTGCTCAGTCCACGATTCTAGGGTGGGTCGTGTTTGGTCCTCTACCTGCAACTCGACCTTCAACCTCTTCAATCACAGTTCACCATGTTGTCAGCAATGATGAACTCCGCGCGGAGATGCGTCGTTCATGGGAACTCGAAGAACTCGCCGTTTCCGCACCGTTCACTGAGGATGAGCAATTGTGCGAAAACCATTTCAACGCGACTCACTCGCGTATCGCGAATCGAAATTATGTGGTTCGTCTACCATTTAAGAGCGAACCTCCAATTGAAATCGGGCGGTCATTCGGAACCGCTTCGAAATGCTTCTATGCTTTAGAGAAACGCTTAGATAAAAATCCGGAGAACCGCAAGCTTTATTGCAATTTCATGGATGGATATGAATCACTCGGTCACATGAGTCCTGTTCCCGAACTGGATGATTCTTATCAAACGGTCTACCTGCCACATCATCCAGTCAGTCGCGCAGAAAGTAGCACGACTCAGCTTCGCGTAGTTTTCAACGCATCCAGCGTAACGTCAAACGGCACGACCTTAAACAATCACATGCTAACCGGCCCAAAGCTTCAAGCTGACCTACCAGCTCTTTCAACTCAATGGCGCCAGCATCGCATCGTTTTTACGGCCGATATCGCAGAAATGTATCGACAAATTTGAGTGGACGAACGCGATGTAGATTACCAACGCATTCTTTGGCGACGTCAGCCGTCGGACAATTTAACCGCGTATCGCTTATTAACCGTCACGTACGGAACTGCATCCGCGCCGTACTTAGCAATCCGCGTCTTGCATCAGTTAGCGGACGATGAACGGGACCGCTATCCCCAAGGAGCCGAGCTTCTTAAACGCAATTTTTACGTTGATGATGCCTTGTTCGGAGCAGATGATCCCACTACTGCTCTCGCGTACAAGGCACAACTCACCGTCTTGCTTCAAGCAGGCGGATTTCGTCTGCGACGATGGGCTTGCAATCACGCTCCTCTATTAGCCGACGTCACCTCAGATGATCACGAGCTCGCGCTTACCGATGCTCCAAGTGCTCAGGATAGCGTGAAAGTCCTGGGTCTGCATTGGACTCCAAAAACAGATTCGTTCCGTTTTCGTGTCAACATTGAAATTCCTGATACGATTACAAAACGCACGATTCTATCCACAGTCGCGCGATTCTACGATCCTTTAGGCTGGCTTGCCCCAGTCCTGATAACCGCAAAAATTCTTCTGCAAGAATTATGGTTAAGAGAAATCTCTTGGGACGCACCTGTTCCCAATGACTTGGGCATGAAATGGATGGCCTTCTGCCAAGACCTTCCGATTTTGAGCGGAGTCACCATACCCCGGTGGACAGGAGAAACCGCCACGACGACCTCTCGCGAGTTACATGGGTACGCAGATGCGTCAAGCCGTGCCTATGCTGCAGCAGTGTACTTGCGCGTCGTCGATTCAACAAATCAAGTTCACATCACGTTATTACTCGCGAAAAGTAAAGTAGCCCCAGTTAAGCAGGTGAGCATACCTCGACTGGAACTCTGCGCCGTTACTCTTTTATCGCGATTATTCGAATTCTTACACGCGACTCTCAGTCTAGAGTCAGTCGCTACATACGGTTGGACAGATTCCACCATTGTATTAGCTTGGATGCGACGACATCCATCACATTGGAAGACGTTCGTCGCCAACCGTATTGCTGATATTAATCGCCGGGCACCCACGGTCACATGGCGACATGTCCGTTCTGAAGACAACCCAGCAGATTGTGCGTCGCGTGGGTTAATGCCGTCAGAAGCCTCTGATCATCCACTCTGGTGGTCAGGGCCACCGTGGTTTTCAGAATGTACGGCGTCATGGTCGCAAGAAATAACTGACCCTATTCCGGACGTAGAACTCGAACGAGCTAGCAAAAAACATGTGCACCTCGGTGTCCACAATGATTTGGAATGGGATCTTCCAATGAATCTCTCATCGTGGCCGAAAATCCTACGAGTGACCGCATACGTTCTGCGGTTCACGTACAATTTATTACGTCGCGAAACTCAGAGTTCGACCGCGCTGACCGGTGAAGAAATCGCGCGTGCTCGGCGGCTTTGGATACTTCGCGTTCAAAACTCCCACTTCGAGAAGGAATTTATAACAATCACCCCGAGAATTAAAAGTTGAGTTTTCACTGGATCTCCACGTTTTGTGGCCCAGAGATTCACCCCCAACTATTTTGTGTGCGTGATTAAATTTTTCTCGATATCTCGATAACGATATCTCGAGAACGAGTGCACGGATTTCGACAAAAGTAGGGCTTAATCGACGCGGCTTCCCCAAACTTAGAACTGATTAGATTTGGCTTTGTTTAGTTCAGTACTTCACAAATTATTTAAGTAGTGAAATTCTAAAAAATATAATGACAATGATGATACCTTGACAACGGATTGACAAATTTGAATTAGCATTGGTTCCACCTAGTTTTTTGGGTCGCTGATGGTGAATCTAAAGTCAGGTCTGCGAAATTCCGAATGGCGAATCCAATTTGCTGCGAATATAAAGAAATATTCGAAATTTTATGAAATTGGTACCCGAAGGTCTTTTGAACGCCTGATCGAGGATGTCAGCTCATATTTGCAAAATTGAAAATATGTAACCCAATTAGCTGGAAACCAAACAAATGCCGGAAAGCCGAAGCCTGGCTCATAGTCAGCTCAAACCCGCTTGTTTTCACAACTAAATGCCTACTCGCAAGTCTAGAATTTATTCCAGTTAACAATAATTCATTGTGCCCACAAAAAGTTCTTTTTCCGGCACAGGCATGAACAAGTCACTTTTTGACGCCTGTTCTCGGTCCATACAGTGGCACTTTATATGGCTAGCTATAGAAGAATTTTGTCGAGTAGTTATCATGCGCAGTTCCTGACTTTTGTTGCGCGGTACGAACTGCGCATCTTATAGAGCTGCCACACAAAAGTATTAAGAGCATGCTGCAGTCAGTCTTCACCGACGGTACCTGGTTTTCACTTGTTTTCAGTGACAGCAAAGCCTACGTATCACAATGGCGGAAAAAAAGGAGTTAGCGCAAGTCTGAATTGAATTCCGAAGATATATATTTGGAAACTCCTTAATTTCATGCAACAATAACGACGTGGTATTAGAAACTGCATAAAATTGTAATTGTTGATATCAGCGGCGGTGGCGGCCATGATGGGGGTTCCGCCCCTTGGCTGCACAGCTAGACGTGGCGCAGCGTTGGTACCTCTGACGGAGCGTCAAGTCACGTGGTCCTATTAGAGTAAGCGGCAAGTCACGTGGTCCTATCAGAGTAAGCGTTGAGTCACGGTCCTATTAAAGGTACCAACGCTGCGCCACGTCTAGCTATGCGGCGAAAAGGGCGAAACCCCCATCATGGCTGCCACCGCCACTGACATCAACAATTATCATTTTATGCAGTTCCTAATACCACGTCGTTATTGTTGCATGAAATGAAGAAGTTTTCGAATACATATCCTCGGAATTCAATTTAAACTTGTGCTAACTCCTTCTTTCTCGCCATTGTGATACGTAGGCTTTGCTATCAGTGAAAACAAGTAAAAATCAGGTACGGTCGGTAAAGATTGACTGCAGCATGCTGTTAAACAACGGCAGTTGATGCGGAGGTCGAAGTGTGGACCTCAACTGGCGTCAATGTGACTCTTCATGCCTTTGCCGGGAAAAATATCGTATGCGGCGCACCCGTAAAGTAACTGTTCGGCGAGGTTATGCTTTTAGTACTCTCCGTTGGTTTTACTTGGCGAGCCAAAGGCGAGTACGAAAAACATAAACCTCGCTCGAAAACAGTTACTTTACGGGCATGCCACATAATATACTACTAGAAGGCGTTGTTCCTCATTCGCTCGCTTCGCTCACTCACTCGGTCGGAAGAGAGCGTTGTTCCTTACTCGCTTCGCTCGCTCGGTTGTCAGTGGTATTTCAAATATTTTGGGAGTGTATACTATCACGCTGTGCAATTGAAATTGGTAGAGGATTGAATAACGATACTGCCCACTTTTAGCGTTCGGTTATTAGGTGGAAGACCATTGGGTGTCAATGAATTCATGAATTCTATCGGGAGAATATTACTCATATCAGTATTATCTTCGTCTTCGCCTGTATCGACACTCATTTATTCTACTCCAACATTTTTAATTTTCTGACAATATTTCGTTGTTGATGGCAATGACATCCACATTGGTTGGAGCTAATATAACCTTTCCATGATTTGAGGTATCTTGAGGACCGACGCTTTCTCCAAATATTTCTCGCACAATTTTACCATTCGAGCTGGATTCCGTAGGAAATCGTTGAGAACTTCGTTGTTACGTTTGAAAGAATCGCCAAATACACCATCCCCAACTCGCAGAAGCCATTGCTTGAAATCTGTCCATCATTGTCCATCAGAGATGCGAATATTGCCCTTCAATGACAAGTATACAAATTGATTCCATACGCTGCTTCTTGTCACACAGGCCTCTCAAATTTGTGTTCTACTCCGACGTCTCACAACTGGTAAAGTTTGCCGAAAATTCCCAGAATTATGACTATTTTACCACCGAATGGTTCGTTAAATTCGCATACATCTCTTAACATACGGTCAACAGCCTCCAGTGCATACTTCCTAGATTCTAACTTTCACATCTCGAATGTGCAACCCTTGTACAGAATTCGATTCAATATTACACGTTAAGCATTTATTTGATTGTAACGGTAGTTTTAAAGTGGAGTGTGCAGTTCTTCCTCCTTTTGATAAATTCGCTACGATTCTAGTCCATGCTACAGGCAGCACTATCTATCAGCAAACCCATACTTCTCAATAAAAAAACGTGAATAACTTCTTTCGCTGCCACCTGGACCATCCAAATGAATACACTTATGCCTACGCGACGTACAGCACGCATAACTGCGTCATATACAATACGTTGACGTTTCGTTGACGTTTCGTTGAACTATTAACGAATGTTCTTACCATCTGTTCGATAGCAGTGATGTCTTTGACATTGTCTGTGACACACGTAAATACGTAACCTTCTTTTAAGTCCGGTAAACTGAAATTTTGCCACGTGAATCCATGAAATATGAGTATTTCATTGATCACCTGCAAGGCCTTTCGTTCGATTGTTTCATTCTATTCATTTCGATCGACCAACTCGTATTTCTATTTTACGCAAACAGCCTACGCATATCCTTCGGAAATTTAATACACGATCCAGCTTCAGCCAAACATTCGTCGCATTCTTCGACATCAGTAACTAACTCTTGCGCTACAGCTGCCACAAAAAAGGATATGTATATCGTACCTCCATAAGTTCGCAAATCATCGTATGATTGTGCTCCCGGGAAACGTGATAACAACAATCTTAAATAATAATGCTCTTTTTTTCTGGGACTCACGAAATATATTCTACTCAATTTTATTAATTAATTACTAACTAACACTAATTAATTAATTTGGTTCGCCTCGTCCGATAAATTCAAATATGTGAATGTATAAGATAGCGAACGATAGAGTCACCAAAACAAACACCTGACACTGGGACAATGACGTATCTAGTATACCATAATACAAGTTTCGAGTAAAGATTCCTTCAGCCCCTCGGTGGTCTAATTGGACAGGGCGTCGCAGTACAAATGCGAAGGTCCCGGTTCAAACCCGGGCCGGGGGAATTTTTACTCGAAGAATTAAAAATAAAAATTTGATTTTTCTATAGGTTTTTTTCGGTCCCACCAAGGTTTTCACGCTCGAATAGAGGAAGAATCTCTCCTTGGTGGGTACCAATAATTAATTAATTTGGTTCGCCTCGTCCGATAAATTCAAATATGTGGATATTCTACTCAATACAGGTTCCACAAATTTCTTTCGATTCGTCCACTCCGTATTCCTCTCATCAAACACACAATCATTCGGAATTTCGCAGTACAAATAATTACGTGTTTCCACGTCGGTCTTGTTGAGAATTAGCAACGCGAGCAACGTTTATTCTTCCTTTCTGTCCACAGCTTCTTCAGAATATGACGTATTTTCATTTTCAATGTGAACAGCTAACCTATTTACAGCGTGCGATTGCTTATTTATCGGAAATTGATACAACCGATGCATTGCCTCGGGTGGACACACATATCACGTCGATCTATAATTCGTTAACCTTGTTGTATCTCACGCTATTTTCTTCCGGTGCATCCTTCATTTCGACGACCGCGCAATCATACTCTTCATAACAGTACGTAAATCGGTATTTTATACATTGCACCGTTGTACTACGGGTTGTTTATAATAATATAAAAAAGTATAAGTAATGTAACGGAACATTGTGATTTATAATTGGGATAATGATATCGAAAAATATCAGTAAAGTAACCAGACATCGGGATTTATAGCCGGCGTGACGAATTGTTCATGATAATATCGGAAAATATCAGTCCAGTAACGAAACATCGAGATTTATAACCGGCATGACGAATTGTGTATAGTAAAAATATCGGAAAATATCAGTAAAGGAACAAAACATGGGGATTTATAGCCGGCATGACGAATTGTGTATAATAATATCGGAAAATATCAGTAAAGTAACGAAACATGGGGATTTATAACTGGCATGACGAATTGTTTATAATCATATCGGAAAATATCAGTAAAGTAACGAAACGTGGGGATTTATAGCCGGCATGACGAATTGTGTATAATAATATCGGAAAATATCAGTAAAGTAACGAAACATCGGGATTTATAGTCTGTATGACGAATTGTTTATAATAATGTCGGCAAGTATCAGTCAAGTAACAAAACATCGGGATTTATAGCCGAAATGACGAATTGTTCATAATAATATCGGAAAATATCAGTAAAGTAACGAAACATCGGGATTTATAGCCGGCATGTGGAATTGTTTATAATAATATCGGAAAATATCAGTCAAGTAACGAAACATCGGGATTCATAGCTGGCATGTCGAATTTTTTATAATAATAGAAAAAAATATTAGTCAAGTAACGAAACATGGGGACTTATAGCCGGCATTACCAATTGTGTATAATAATATCGGAAAATATCAGTAAAGTAACGAAACATCGGGATTTATAGCCGGCATGTCGAATTGTTTATAATAATATCGAAAAATATCAGTCAAGTGACGAAACATCGGGATTTACAGCCGGCATGTCGAATCATTTATAATAATATCGATTATAAAAATATCAGTCAAGTAACGAAACATCGGCATTCATAGTCAGTATGACGAATTGTTTATAATAATATCCGAAAGTCTCAGTAAAGTAACGAAACATCGGAATTTATAGCGGGCATGACCAATTGTTTATAATAATAACGGAAAATATCAGTCAAGTAACAAAACATCGGGATTTATATCAGACTTCACGAATTTCTATCAGACAAATCCAGTAATAATAATGATAATAATAATAATAATAATAATAATAACTATAACAATATAAATAATAATAGTAATTGTATGATATAATAATGTAGTAATAATATGCTGAGAATAATATAGAGACTTTGCTGGATTAGAATCTACAAATTTTCTGGACATCCGGACATCCGGACATACAATCACGTACTTTACTGTTATATATGATTCTCGGCGTACTAATGCATTCGGTGTACGAAAAGAATAACGAAAATGACAGCAGCAAGAAGATTGTCGCAATCAGCCCGGTGCACACGAAAGGAAATTTTATTACACTCTTTGTTCTTTCGCAGACCCGGAAGTACAATAAAATATGGCATTCTCGAAGCAAACGACGTACAGTTACGAAAAGTACAATGTGAAGTATCGAAATGCAGAGTTGATATCTTTTGTTGGAATAACTCCGAAGAATGTTAGACTCTTACCTAAAAACAATAGCAGAATTTCTAACAAGGAGAGTAGGGACCCTCGATGTCGCGGATCGGGTTCCCGTTTCACGTGGTGGAAGCTTAAGACCTCCGAATCAACGTGGTTTTTGATTTTTGATTGAATAGGCCTTGGTTGCTGAGATATTGCGATTTGAAAATTTGAGATTTTCGGGCGGAGTGCAGCTCGCGTGTCAACTCCGTTAAGCGTGGACGTTAGAACCAAGAACTAGCGTAGCTGACCCGGTAAGACGACGGACTGGAATGCTGAAGGTTCGCGGTTCGCGTCTCCGTACATTTGTTTGCAATTTATTTT